>OX457045.1:31938372-32053372 GCA_949752735.1 Lumbricus terrestris | reverse complement strand
GACAGACAGATAAACAGACAGAAAGACATAAAGACAAACAACCACATGTTTATAATATTTTGCAGTTCAGTCTTTTTTCTCATCTGATCGATTGTGCTGTGTTGCGCCTTTATAAGTAAACCTACATGTATATTCAAAGAAATAACCAGCCAAAGGAACAGCTATATTGCCAGCAAACAGTATATAATATTATTAACCAAATCTAATAGCAGAACACGAGGTGTCAAGACAAAGCTTGTAATTAGACGTAAGTCTTAACCACAAGTACCGAAGTCAAACAAAGTCCACAAGTAGTAGTAGTAGCAGCAGCAGCAGCAGCAGCAGCAGCAGCAGCAGCAGCAGCAGCAGTTGTGGTAGCAGCTGTTTGTATGCGCACTTGTTATAGCGCCCCTTCAAGCTCTAAGCAGCATAGTAGTAGTAGTAGAAGTAGTAGTAGTAGTAGGAGTAGTAGTAGTAGTAGTAGTAGTAGTAGTAGTAGTAGTAGTAGTAGTAGTAGTAGTAGTAGTAGTAGTAGTAGTAGTAGTAGTAGTAGTAGTAGTAGTAGTAGTAGTAGTAGTAGTAGTAGTAGTTTAGGTCTATTAGTTTACATCTGTTAGTGTAGACCTGTAAATTTAGTTCTGCTATAGTGTAGGTAGCCTGCTATAAAGTGTAGTCCTGTGTGCACAAACCTGTGCTGCAGTCTATTCCAATAAAGCCCGGCCAGCAATCGCAGGTGTCATTGTCACATCGTCCCTTGAATCTGCAGACAAGGTCAGGACCGCAGTCAACGGAATCTACAAAGACAGAAGAAGAAGCAGAAGAAGAAGAAGACGAAGAAGAAGAAGAAGAAGAAGGAGGAGGAGGAGGAGGAGGAGGAGAAGGAGGCATAGGCGGAGATCTGGTCCGAATTGGGGGGACGGACGAGCGGCCGAAGGATGATCGCTGAGGCGCCAAGAGCCGTGAAAGAAGAGGGGTTTGGAGAGGGAAATGTGCTCCCTCCCCAAATGTCGAAATTTTGTAATCTCCATATTGTAATGGTAGCATTTTAGGCTGTCTTTTTAACGAATTGCTCATCATTTCGGTCCTAATGACCATCGTTTAAGATTTCAAAAGTTTCCCCTCCTCGTTTAATTTTTTTTGAAATTTCCATACTGTAATGGAAACAGTTCAGACCATGGATTCAACGATATTTCTCATAATTTCTTTGCTGAAAGACATGGCTTAAGAGTCAAGACTTCAATAAAATAATGTCTCCTCCACATGTTTAAATGTTTAAATTTCCTTATTTAATTGTAGGAATTTAAGCTGTCATCTTAATACAATATATTGCTCAGTTTTCAATAGCTGATAGTCATGGTTTAAGACTTCAGAGTGTCGCATCCCAATTATTTACAATTTTTTTGGATCTCCAGTTTTTCTCCACACTGTAACCGTAGCTTTTCAAACTGTCATCTTCACAAAATTATTCATGATTTCAGTGCTCAGAGACATGGTTTAAGACCTGAATTAATGTCTCTTCCTATTGCTCAGAATATTTTCAATTTGCGAACTGCAATGGTAACGTTTCAAGCTGTCACCTTGACAAACTTGTACATTATGGATAAACAGTGGATAACACTGTAAATTTATAATGATATTTCTGAAATATTGGGGAGATATAGGAATCTCCGTCCCGCACCACAAACTTTGGAGGGACCGTCCCTCTGGCCCCCCTTAAGTCTCCGCCCATGGAAGGGGAAGGTGAGGCAGAGGGGATACATCATATATCAACGACGCTTTACTCTATTAATCTGTATAATCCATAGGCCGGAAACTTCAGTTAGCAACGCACAGAGGATGCCCAAGGGATTTCCAATTTTCCATGCTCGAGAGCTTGAGGATATAATGAATAGTTGTTGTAAAATCGTATGTCACTTATGCATGAAGCTCTGTTATAATAGGAGGCACTCACCTGATTGCATGTCGGCGTTGCTAGTGATGGCCAGAAAAGCGATAGTTGACAATATGCATCTACAGATCAGCTGAAATAGCCCAAAATATTAACATCAATAATTCATGCTTCACTGATTGTAGGGCTCGGTGTTGTAGGGGTATGTACGGTGCCATTGAGCCTGAAGGTTGCGGGTTCGAAACTTCGAATTCACCCCAAGCCGCCGCGTATTGACCCTGAGCAAGTCCTTCCCTCGCAATTGCTCATGCGTTTCGACGTGATACTCCGATGCAGTGTCCGCGCTGTGGTCGGGAGCGCCGCTGAGTAGACATCTCGAAGGAGCGCTATAACAAATGCTCATACATACATGATACTGTGATAGTCGACAGGCATTTAGGAAAGCCATGCGCAAGACGTGGAACACGCAACACAGCACTCGCCTTGAAAACACGGTGGCTTCTAGCAGCCTTCTTCATGAGACATTTGGTACTATAGATCGAGATACACTGACCAAGTCCTTCATGCACAATTATTCAGAAAAAGAAATCTTAGACTATTTAAACAGATATTATTTTGTAGGCATTAATGAAGGGGACGATATGACGATAGTGAATAACTTGTTGCTATGTTGTGCAGTATATAGTAGCTGGTAGGCCTAATGAAGAAAGCAATAGGTCTAAACGAAGCAATTAAGATGTCGGCGATCATTATCGTAGTGAAGAAACTTACCGTAAACAATGCGCAATATGTGTTTCTGCCACTAAATTTCATTTTGACGAAACACGGATATAGCAATGTCGATGTACGGTAAGAACCTAAACATTCACTCCTTGAGCTAGACCAATGTACACACAGGCCACTGAGCCTACAAAGTGTAGTTTTACACTTACATCCTATAATTTTGTTATATGTCTATGCGAAACAAATAGGCCTAATAAGTGTCCGTTCGCTTCTATAATATGACCTATAGCCTAGTATACACCCTGTGATAACCTCAGCTTTTTGTCAGATAGTCCAAAGCCTATCCAGCAATATCCCAAAGGCCTCTGTAAATACTCATCAGTATTCAATATGCTATTCAGACAGTAATTTCCTCCTGTAAAGTCACGCTCCAAAGCAGGTATACGCTCCGGTGCTTGGAACCTTTTCCTGTCTGCAGCCAACGACAGACGCATCGATATTTATCCACGTGATTCCTCGACTCGTTCATCTCTATTCGTAATCGTAAATTTACTCTAAACTAGGGCCTACTAAAGCACCATTCGAACGCCAAGCTCAGGGCAGCTTCATCACTCACAAGAGCTTCTTCGAGTCCGAGGTTTTTTCATTAATTCTTCTCTCCTTGTCTACGTGTATACCTATAGGCCTATACTTGAGACTAGTTCTCAAATACCTGCTCCAAATTATACACTACCAGTTAGATCACTTATTTTTGTTATCCTCTGAATGTTGCTATTAGCCTAGAATTGCATGCATTTGTCAATAGGCCTATACTGATCTTACAGATCAGCCTCATGCAGCATCGTGGTGTCCTATAGATTGGCCTATACTTCGAGTATCAATGTCACCCATTTATAGTTCTCTGGGAACACTGTCATCAATGACTAATTCTAATTTCGATCGCTACTTGAAGGTTCCTGCCTATAGTGGGATGTGGGTCCCTATTAGATCTCTCAATCGTTTCATTCCTATAATTATACAGTCTTCATGTAGTCCTAATCTGTTCTAAACGCCTAGTAATTAAGAAATGCCCTCCCCACAAATTTATCTACGCTGTGTCATATAGGGTATACGGTATATGCTTGCGTCTGCAAGCTACAGACTACTAGCTGCTACAGGTCTATATGATCAGATATTCGCGGTTCCTTCTTACTTGCTTAACTACTTTGGTAAGGGCATGTAGCCTAATATAATAAATTATGATGGCAGGACGACAGTCACAGTCGAGAACAGTCAGAAAGACACGACACAGAAAGGACAATTAATTGAACAAGTAATTAACTTATATAGTTTATTACAAAGTGCTCTGAGTGAGGTGTGTTCGTCCTCTGCATACGGTTAATCGATTATATTTAAAAAAATCTTTTTCCGTCTCATGTTAAATTTGTATCAGGTCGTAATTAAAAGCGTCTGCCTCGTTGTCGATTGAGTTCAGGATGTCCCCCTCTCTCTCTCTTGAAGCTGTGTTTCGATGACTGACTGCGACGATCTGGCTCCACGTCTGTCACTTCCCGCCAATCATTGTTGGCAATCAATCCACCCCTTCATCCGCCTTCTCATCCCTCGGCTCAACAACGCACAACACCAAAATAAAATAATAAATTTAAAATTAATAATAGTGGGCTTGCGGGACATTGGGCTAATCCGCGCCAGGGGCCCTCCTGCCTTTGCGAGGAGCTTACGGGATTTTACACCACGCCAGAGGCCCGGAAGGTACTAATACAAATAAACTACAAACACACAAACAAAACAGCAACAAAACCAACACAGAGCCACACAACCACCCTCACTCCTCGATCATCACAATCCCCTCAGGCCAATCCTCTCAGGCAGCAATGTAGCGGTTCCTAAAGTAACACAGAAAACCAAGGAAGACAATTAATAAGCTTACATGAAGCTTACAAGGAAGACAATTAATAAGCTTACATGTTATGACAGATGTGTACATAGTAGGTATACTAGTATAGACTTGATCATATTATAGGAAGAAATTAAGTGATCCATTATAGTAATCATATATTGTACTGATCATGTTGCAGCGATCCAGAGGACCAGTGTAATGAGCTCAGTGTATATAGCCTATAGGTCCTGATGACAGTGCAGGCCTACCGCCATGGGAGATGATGGGACAATTAGGCCTATACCGATCCATTCACACAGATTTCATTAGGTACACTATACGTCAGACTCAGAGGGTCGCAGTATATGCAAGTTCTAGTTCATTTTTATTTCCACAATACATGATTTTACACATCACTGCATACAAAATATTTACCAAATTATAAGGCTACATCTAGGCTATGATTAAGCTATGCCATACACCTCTTCTGCTTTCGCATCGTTTCAAATTGCATCTCATTATAGAACCCATGTGCAATAATTCCGGACATGCTCTATAGCTCAGCGGTTCCCAACCCGTGGCCCGCGGGCCAAAAGTGGCCCGCCTGGCCTACAAAAATGGCCCGCAGCACCTCAATGAATTAAGAAAAATATATGTATAAATTGACAATTTCTACATGATAGAATATATAATTCTTTTCTGTTATAATTTATTTTATTCGGACGTTAATAAATCGCATCAAAATAGAATGTTTCATGCAATTTATTAACGTCCAAATATAAAATTCAATTTTCATTCAATTCTCACAATTTTACACGCCTTTAGTTAATTAAATTTTAGCCTTGTGGCCCCTAATGTCCTTCAACTAAGAAAAAGTGGCCCTCGTGTACTCCAACTTAGAAAAAGTGGCCCGACAGTCGAAAAAGGTTGGGAACTACTGCTCTAGCTGTTCCACATCGGACACATTTCCCCGTATCCTATAAATGAATGGTCCTGGGCACAAAGACCAATTATAATTATTTGCTGGATACAGAATGCTGATTAATTATCTAACACAGCAACTTGATCTATAGAACAATTAAAGCTGCTTATAGTTGGCGATGCTTACCATATGCGCAGTGCATGGTCCGTGGAGGAAATTTCCCGTCCCTTAATTCGACGTCAGAACGGGTAGTTGCAACATGTGGACCACGCTTTCATGGTTTCATCAGATTTGCCACTCGATCTTTAGGCCACCTTATTGCTCCGTTATCCAGATTGGATGATTTGGATCCGGCTAAATAAATTCGGTTAGTTGGACTTCGGTCTTCACTTTGGATTCATGTCCTCAATTAATTCGGTCTTCAAATAGGAATCGATTTCATATTATGTCGTGCAATCTTTATCTCGATCCTGATTCCTGTGACAGTTTCAAATCGTTGATCAACGGATGTCTAAATAGACAGATGAATAAATGGATGGATGGAAGAATGGATGGATGGATAGAAGAGTGGATGAATGCATGGATGGATAGAAGAGTGGATGGATGAATGAATGGATGGATAGAAGAGTGGATGAATGAATGGATGGATAGAAGAGTGGATGGACGGATAGAAGAGTGGATGGATGGATGAATGAATGGATGGATAGAAGAGTGGATGAATGAATGGATGGATAGAAGAGTGGATGGATGGATAGAAGAGTGGATGGATGAATGAATGGATAGAAGAGTGGATGAATGAATGGATGGATAGAAGAGTGGATGGATGAATGGATGGATAGAAGAGTGGATGGATGAACAAATAAATAAGATCAATTGATGAATAACGGATGGATGGATGAATGAACAAATGAATATAATTAGGCCCTATAGGCCTATATTTATTGTCAGAGGTGAACGGCAGCAGTAATTAATGTAGGCTACGTATTGTATAGGTCTATTTGTATATAGCCCTACCTTCGCATAATTTCAAATGTCCTTTGCTGTTGATTTTTGATCGAAGTCACATTTCGTGGTCATTGATCAATATATATATACTGTAGCTATATATGCCTATGTCTTCAAATGACACAGTTCATCTAATTGAAATTCATTTTCTATTTCGTCTGATCGACATTTTTCGATAATTTTCTTTTCGAAATGTCTCGCCATTACGTCTAATTTTCCGAGTCGATTTTCCAAATGAATCTCGTTTCCATGGCGTTAAGCAACCGCTCGAAAGATGACGTAGCAGTCGTAGCAATCGTAATCGAAACACAATCGCTAGGTGACGTCTGTAGTGATTTGATCCTGATCCTATGGTAACTCGACCCGGACCACCACGGACTATTCTCACGGACAACCCTTCTAACGCAATGCAGCGCCAGTGGCGGCGCCAGGGGGGGCTGGAGGGGGCTAAGCCCCCCCTGAATGCGGCTCAGCCCCACCAAAGCAAAATGCGGAAAATGTCTATAACGGCTAATTTCGTAATAAGAACACTAGACAATCATCAACGGCATCGAAGTCTATTTGAGAATGAAGTTAGCGACTTCCTTTCTTGGCCTCAGTCTGTGAAAACGGGTGACAAGTTTGCACCCTTACCTTGTGACCATACAACCGGACAGGGTTGTCGAAATTGTCGAAGAAACATCATGGCTCTTAGACACCTCGTTTCAGATTGAAAACGTTTTATAAGTATTCGACGTATAAAAATATCGAAATTGCCTAGTGACCTAGTCCTTCAAAAAGTGGTGCAAAGCTGTATTTTCTCTTGATTTTTCGCATATTTCACAAATTTAATCATCGTCACAAAAGAACGTTTAGGATTTTCTTCCTCCTGCAATCAACTATATAATCATAGCGTAGATGCTTGCGCCAGTGGCGGTGTCAGAGGGCTAGGGGTTATAGCCTCTAAATGTGGCTCAGCCCCCGCCCCAAAAGCAAAACGCAGAAAATATCCATAACGGCTTATTTCGTAATAAGAAAGCTAGACAATGGTCAATGGCATCGAAATCAACAATATAATTTATTATACATAATATACATATTCTATAGAAATATATATATATATATTAAGTTTTATAGGTCATTTCATTCATTGTATTGCAAATTCTACACATTTAGTGAACCAGTTTTGTTGCATTTAGTAGCTGCCTACTGTAAACCGTTTCTTCTTTATTGATTGGAAGCTGTCAGCCCTACCACAAGTGAGCTGGACTCTTTAAAGTGCACTTACAACTCTGCAATATGTGAAAATTTTAAAATCTTCCATAGTGATATTGCATCTGTACTGCACTTCATGCATAAAAATAATACTACAGACTGCTGATTATCCAAAAGATTGCGTTTTATCCAGAAATGCCTTTGACACAACAACGTAGTTGTCAGATTTGCATCATGTTTCTCTTACACACCTCAAATGTGTGCGCTTTTGTAATTTTCGGTATAATAATTATTACATTCTTGTTGTGTATACAACCATTGTCTGGGAATGTAGGCCTACGTTTGATATAATGGTCAACTAAGAAGTCCTAGTGCTATTAGCATATATATGTAAAACATTTGTGTGCAGATAATTATAATTATAATTATAAAATAATTGTGTGCATATATCTAAGCATGCATATTTTTGTATTAAATTAAGGAAACTTTAACTGTTTCTGTCAATAGTAATATGCAGGCAGATAATTATAATAGTGTCCTGTGAATGCTGTTGGACACCTTTATTGTGATTTATTTTTATTTGTGATTATTTAAATTGAATGTTCATGGTAACGGCCTCTGTTGTGATAGACCCTGGTCAAATCGGATCCATCCATTATTGTGATTACTTTTTTATTGTAAAATTTCTGAGTATTACTACTGTGTTGGACACCTTTATTGTGATAACTTGGAACTCGAGTCCGTGTCCATTGCCGACTTTTTATACGATAATACTGAAATGCACACCATTGTATTCTGGATTTTCTGAATATTAATGCTGTGTTGGACACCTTTATTGTGACAACTTGGATCTCGGGTCTGTGTCCATGGTCGACTTTTTACACAATAATACTGAATTGCACACCATTTTATTGTAAAATTTCTGAATATTAATTCTGTGTTGGACACCTTTATTGTGATAACTTGGATCTCGAGTCTGTGTCCATGGTTGACTTTTTATACGATAATACTGAAATGCACACCATTGTATTCTGGATTTTCTGAATATTAATGCTGTGTTGGACACCTTTATTGTGACAACTTGGATCTCGGGTCTGTGTCCATGGTCGACTTTTTACACAATAATACTGAATTGCACACCATTTTATTGTAAAATTTCTGAATATCAATACTGTTTTGGACACCTCTTATTGTGACAACTTGGATCCCGAGACTGTGTCCATGGTTGACTTTTTATACGATAATACTGAATTGCACACCATTGTTTTGTGGATTTTCTGAATATTAATACTGTGTTGGACACCTCTTATTGTGATAACTTGGAACTCTAGTCAACGGTGTTTTTGAGTGCTTGCATATCGGTATATCAAAGACAAAAGGGACTTTACATCACCTCACTGTCTGCACCACATAGCTACTCGGGCTACTGTGTGCACACGCACTGTATATAATGCATTGCCTTTCGGCTCAAATGACTGAAATTTGGGGTATGGTACAGCGCTGGCACGGCATAGACTTGACGCGGACACGTTTGAGGACCTCCCATTCTCCTTTGCTACCTTAGTTGGACACCTTTGTTTATGAAATTTCGGAACTTAATCTAGGTTTGCGGCCGGATTCTCTAAAAATCAAAAACCTCAACAATTGCTGACTTCGTTTAAATAACCCACTCAATCTCCAACTACATCTTGCAATGGAATATTTATGTGGAGCGCGTTTGTGCCAATGCACAATTTCTTGTAAAACCCTTCGCACAATTGCAATATGACCGCCCTGGGAAGAAAATGCTCTAGTTGCGTCTCTGGGAGGGAGGAAGGCTTGGGGCTTCAGCCCCCCCAAACCTGAAATCCTGGCGCCGCCACTGTGCAGCGCTCGTGAATAAGCTGGTGCCCCGCGCTTGGCTTTCGAGTGGCGCTTTAGAAATTTCGAGTTTACGATTACGATTAATTACTTCATGGACTTCCCAAAAGCAGACATTATGGCTGAAGCTGCATGCTATGCTGCCCTCTTCAAAGCTATTACGCTAGTTATAAAGACAATTATAATGTTCTTCGTAAATTTTTCTTATAACCTTAGACATCAGAGTAAATGCACAGTATGTAAGATGTCTATGATTTGGCCCAAGGATTCTACTTTTTTTACTTGTGAACATTTCGTAGTCATGATTTCACTCTTAGCAATAGATGGCGCTCCACTTAAAATTCCGTTTCAATCGCTAAGTATGATGTTTTGAATCTCCAAAGGTATTTGCTTATCTTGCAAACATAATTAGTCGTCAATCTGTTTTCTTAGATGCAACTAATTTAATGCCTTTATTTTGTAAATAAGATTTGAAATTTTCCGGAACTCCTATTATCGCCCAAAAATGTGTACAAGGCGGCTAAAGAAGAAGAAACCAGTCCTCTGTACAGAGTTTTTGGATTTGGCCAAACACGTTGTGTATTCTATTTATTTTATATCTATGCTATGTCGTTGTTTTTTGGTTTATTATATCTATGGTTTTCCCACATTTTTGTGCGAAACTGTGAGCGATAATATGCGAATTTACAAAGTGCCGATGCGATATTTAGACGTTTAATCAGCTTAAGTTGAGGAATTATTTTGCTGTAAAGATCAGTTGTAGGCCCAATCGACATTTCTCATTCGCCTAGAATGGCATCTACTTCTTCAAGTCATGGACCCAAAAGGAGAAAAATGAAAAAATGTCCAGTCTTTGGGGCACCAAAGGAACTCTCTGACACTACCTTACCAACATACGAAAGTGTAATGAAATGTTATTTGCTTCTCAGGCATAGACTAAAATCAGGTGAGACCGCAAAAGAGCCCACGATTAGAGAAATTTCACAGCAGTTAGCAGTCAAAGTTGAACAGATCTGGAGAAAAGCTTCGATACCAACCGTATCACATAATCGAGTTTTGCAGATGATACGTGTTTATCATGACAAGTACAGGAATCTGCTAAAACCATTGAAGAGACGGCAAACAGATGAGAAGTACAGAACTAAACTGCTCTGTTTCAGAGACGGAAGCAAAAATAAACTTTTTGATATTGCCGCATGCAAGTGCATATTTTCGTCGTGTGTCTGCGAAAAAGCACGCAAAGTTCCTGCAGCAGAGCAGACATTTCTCCTGGATCAGAGAAATCTTCGTCTTATGCACATCGGGAATGTTGACAAAAAACCATCAAAGACTGAAGAGGAAGGCGCTAGTAGCAAGACGAATGCTAACATTTAAGAAAACTATGTGTAGAGAAAACCACTTTAGTTACCACACGTCGAACATTTTTAGCTTTTGCAACGTCCTGTGACAGGTATGGAATATAAGACCGGGCGACGGCCGCTGTGACGTCAGCTGTTCTACATGACATTGGTGCTATAACAAAAGCAGAATACATCGCAACAGCTGAAACAGCAGACAACTTGCAGCGTACATTGTAAAGATCTATAAGCCTAGGTCGATGTGGTTCTGTATCAAAGTTAAGCCGTGGTGCAAGACATTTACTTAATTCAATCCAGCTTTCCCGTTGTCTGACAGTTGAACAGAAACGTATTCTCGATCCTGTTATACAGTGGAATGCCAATTTTGCTCATCCAGAAAACCTGGAGACGATCGTCAGCACGTACGTGAACTCGAATTCGTCGCATTCCTATGGCGCGTTCGTCAACTGGAACTTCTATGATTTGATCGACTGGCAGAAGTCACAAAGTACTTAACCGCTGTTGACAACTGGCATTTCAGAGGAACATCTGAAGCTGTTTGTGATTAGCGGTCAACCGCCCATCTATTAACTTTCATAAGTTACTTTGTCATACGCAGGATGTGGTATGCTGTGTCAGGCTAGTTGCTGAATCGTCAGCAGCAAGAGATGGCTTTAAAAAATCCGATTACCGTGTAAAGTAGCATAAACATTGCTTAAAAATTAACATTTGTGCATTGACAATGTAGCGTATGATTTGTCAATATGTTACATGCAATACAAAATGTCACAATCTGATGTTTAATGATAATCTATAACAGTTGCTCATGCTCAATGTTCAAAAGGTCCCACATAGCAAAACTTTAGGGACTCTGAAGATGGTTCACTATAATTACCAAATTTTTACTGTGCATTTGTGATATCAAAAAGCAACTTTTCCCACCATTACATAGATTTATTTAAGAGTTTTTTCAACCTATGCATTCGATCCACCCTAATGCATCCATCAGTGGTTTTCAACTTTTTCTAATGATGGAACCTTTCTCAAGCACTCATTTGATCACAGAACCATCCACATTTCACCTGTCCAGTTCCAGTGCACCAAGAAATGCATGCAGTTGTAACTTGTAATTTTTCTTTAATATTTAGTTTTAAACTGTTAATATACGTTATTCACACTTCTGGTGCAGTATATAATTTATATAGTAGACTGCATTACAAATACATGCCTTAGAATTCTATGGAGTCTACATATAAGTCCAGGGCACAAAGCACTGTCAGAAATCAGCTGCATTTCTGCTGTAGGCCCTATTTCGTCAACTACCATATGGATAAAATATTGAAAATGGAAATACGACGCATTCTAGATAAGTGCTATGACCAGTTTGTGTTATGTTATAAACCATCCTTCTTCAAGGTTATTGTGCCTGGTTATTTATAGCGGGGAAGAGGAACATTGGCATACATGGGAATTCAGGGCTATTTTTAAGGAATTTTTAGAACTGCACAACCCCTTTCCCTTCACATCCTGCATGGTAAATTACTTCCAATCGGATGACAATGATCTTTTTTGCTAGTTTTAACTGCACAAAACTTGTGACAGAAGTGCTTCTACAACTGCACAAATCCATTTAGAACTGCACATTTTGTGTACAACTGCACGTCAAAAAAAGCCCTGTGGGAATTTCAGTTTTGTTTGATTAAGGCAAATCCCAAGTCGAATGCTGGTTACATCTCTAACCTGCTCTAGTATCTCTGTCACAATAATCGACCATCTGATTCTTGTTTGACACAACTTGTGTGATTTTCGAAGTGCAAATAGCGGGTAGGCCTATCAGTTAAAAATTCGTCAGACAGGCTTAATTAGGCTTTACATTTGCATAATTGGCAAGTCCACCACCTCTGAATGAGAAATTAACCACTATATCTTCAATGTTAACTGATCCAAATAAGAATTAACCAAGCTGGTCGTCGGCCTACAGTGCTCAGCAGATTCTAATAGTGAAGAAATTGTTAAGAATAGAGTTTCCATTTGAATAGTTCAAAAACCAATCATAAAAATTGTGTCTGAACGAAAGTTGAAGACACAGGGCATCGATAGATTCCCATGTGATAGCCTATGTTTCTTTTAAATAGCAAGACTAATGCGCATTTACTCATGGGATTTTCATCATCATCAAGCCTATAATGTTGTATAACAACATACAGAAACAGTAATGCATTCAAGTTATTTAAACAAGAATGACTTAAAGCTGGGAAATTATTCGACTCAATGCACATACTTTTGTGATTTCAGTTGATGACATGATGTTATAAAATTTCATATCAAACTGCTACGGAACCCCTGGCCGACACCCACGAAACCCCGGTTGAAAATCACTGGCATACATACATAGGCCTACATGCATACATACTTCTCGAGCTAACGCTTCTTGTATCTGTATTTATTGGTCTTATATTTTGTGGCACCCATTCATTTTGGAATTGTCCAACTCTTGAAGTTAAAATAATAATGCATGTTGGCATGATGTTGCACACAAATTGAAGGTGAATTGCCTACAAACATGCATCATCACAATAAACTGTCACTATCTTGCAGTAAAATTTGTACATTGATTGTACCGGATTGAGGTGTGGGCAATGGGCGTGTGCTGGGGGTGGGTGCAAATAGCCCGAAATTGAAATAGGGTTCAACATAATGTTGATTCCTATTAAAAATTATATGTTGACAACATATGTTACATACACCACTCGGCCCATCATAGACACTTGATTGAGCTGCATTGGTTTTCCGCTCACTCCCTCTGTACTACACTTTGGTCGTTGTAGTGTCAGACGCATATGTGCGCTTTCACACAAACACACTACATTGCCTATGTATCAGGTATAGATTGTGGGACGTGGTGGGGTAGCGGTGGCGTCTGTGCCTTGGAGCCGGAGGGTTCCAGGTTCGAATCCACCTCAAGTCGTCACATAGTGGCCTTGAGCAAGTCTTCACTGCATCACTGACTCGTGTAACTTCATACTCGCTTCGGTTTGTTCGGCGTGAAACTCCGATGCAATGTCCACACTGTAGTCGGGAGTGCCTCTGAATAAAGAACTTGAAGGGGTGTTATAGAAATGGAGAAATAAAGAAATTAAACCAGAAGTCTCTATTAACTCTAAGGAGTTAACTAACATGATTACCAATTTACTACTGGCCTAGCGACTTGTAATCGCCTACTCAGATAATCCTGTGGGTCTATAATCTGTAATTACCTAATTACCATTCATGTTTTTGCTGCCTAGTTACCGCACTGACATACTGATGACCGTGAACCATTTTTGAATTTACTTACATAGTAAAGTGACAGATGCAACAAAGTCTTATAAACAAAATAAAATGCACTGCACGTAAATCACCACAGTGCTTCTTCCACTTGCAATCCATTCCATATTAATTAATGATACTCCAACAGTATACTGGCCGGTCTGCAGCCATCAGCTACAGCGGACACAGTTGGTGCTAAAGTCTGCTGTACATGTCTTATATGGCCAGACGGTATCCGTTCATGTCGCCGATCTGCTGCGCAACAACCTGCACCGGCTTCATGATCTTCAGCAGATAATGTTCAAACTGTGCTTGATCATGTTGATTATCTATGTTGTCATCATCATCTTATGCCAGATTATATATGTTTTGCAAGGAAAGAACAATCTGTCCATCTCAAAATCAATTGGTGATTGAACAACAGAGCCGATGACATTACACGAGAATACTTCAAAACTTCATTGAAAGAACTGATTGCACTATTATCGAGCTTTGTGTTTCTTTGGCTGAGTCTTAGACAAGCCATCTTTGGAACCGTCACGACCGCCTCTTTTCCTTGAATACTTTTTAACGTCGTTGATTTCACTCAGTTTCTGCCAAAAAATCACAACATCTGAACTAAGAGTTTTTTTAACAAGTATCACATCTATTAGAAATGTACGCTTAATAAACGTAGCATCAAGTGTTTCACCAACATGATTATACACGGAATGTTCAATGATTCTGACAATGCAAATGAAACAAAATACACGACCTCTAAGACAAGCCTAACAGAAGATATACTGAGCACATGCAACAGTTCAGATGGTGACCAAGGAGGGTGGGGAAAATGATAGTTGAAATTAATAATATCAAATATCCATGAAAATATTAATGAATATTTAAATCAACAACATATTGAACAAGAACTTTAACCCTTTAATGTCGAGATGGTAGTAAATGGTATGGGAAATCCTATACCCTCCGGCATTAAAGGGTTAAGCTTGACTCAACCCTGTCATTGCTATAACAGAAAATCTCTACATATTATTAAGTTTTTAACATACAATATATGGTTGATCATTTACCCGTTTGCCCTGAGAATATCTGCTGAAAACGGGCTTAACAGGGAAAAATGAATAAGTAAAGGGTTAATTAGTAAGCTGCTGAACTTGTGGGATACCACATCTTTCATAGTCACAGATGCTATGTAAAAGTCATCCACAAGCATCAACATGTTAATCATAATAATTATATGAATTGGGAATCCTGCACAACAAAATTTACCCTCTTGGTATCAGCCTCTGCTTGCATCACTGACTCGTGTAACTTCATAACTTCTCCTTTATCCATGTCATATTTGGTTATTTGGATCTTTTCCGAATCATTGCTGTCCTTGTTCTTGTTTATGTGGTCTTCTATCGCTATAAACAACTCTGCATCATATCTAGACAACACAATATGACAATATATTGCAAACACTTTGTAGACATATAATACAATTGAATCAATTCTATAAATTTGCAAGTTATGAATTTAGCACAACAGTTGACAAATATCTATCTTCCAGCGTAAAACTTATTCAACTGCACTTTTAGCACCAAGACAGTCTATGAGGCTTTTAAAAACAATATAAAACCTACAAAAAAAATCATTTTATGCATCATTAATTTTTACCACATATTGTATATAAAAAGCTCATCTGTTGCATGATAGTAAAATTAAGCTTAATCACTTAATTAAAATGTAAATTAATGTGACAAACATGTTGCAAGTGTTGCTTGTTAGTTCAATCAAAATAAAACTGCACATAAAAACTGGCAGATGATACACCAGTCGTGTTGAAAAAATGTTTTGTATATTAATTCCTGAAATCAAGAAATAATCTTAAATAGTGGCAGAATCAAGGGATACTTGCCATGATGAGCTAAGTAACAGTATTCAACAAACATTTTCAGCTTAAAGCTTTCATTTTCAGCTTAAATTTTTGAAGATTGTTCAGAGGTTCTATTTATGTGAAATACCTACACACATACATACAGAAAATTAAAACAAGTTTATACAAAGTTCATGTATTTCCACATGAAGATTTGATAAGGAGAGAACTGTTAGATTTTTTGTGTACTAACTGTGTGACGAACGTGTAAGCCGCTCCAGATCTTCCTGCTCTTGCAGTTCGACCAACGCGGTGCAAATAATCCACTCCGCTTTTGGGAATGTCAAGATTAATGACAACATCGACGTGTGGGATATCAAGACCACTGCCAAACATCACAAATTTACGATTTTATAAAACCATGCAAACACATTGTTTACATTCTGAAGCATTTCTCCAGATTAATTAACAAGCCGTTAGGTCATTGATTATGCCATTAGTTACAAATTTGCTGGCATTCACCGAATCTAAATTATTACAGTGAACACTTGAGTCAAATCACTTTTAACACAAGTATGCTCCAATGTTTAACCTAGGAAAGACTACTGCAGACTCAATCAATCAATCATAATTTATATAACGCCCCTTTAAGGTACCTACTCAGAGGCGCTCGAAGACTGTATCAACTGTCACAGAGAAGGATGTCTGGGTAATGTCTACAAAAGTGGGATCAACATAACTTAGAGCACAACAATGAGAGTTCAAAGAAAAAATTGGTAGACAGCACAGGAGAAAGTTTTGTACTGCAAGCCCAGTTTAAAGCACAGCTAAATTAAGGACGAAAGAAATTTCATTTCTCGAGTACTTTACAGAAACTCGACCATTGCGTCTTTTTCTGACTTCCACCCAGTTGATTGAATTAAGTTTTTCTTAATAATTTTTTATTTTTTATTTGTAACTGGCTGCAGTGTCAGCGGTTCTAACTTTTAAGGAGTCTGGCATCCAAGATGCATTTTACTGAGATTTTGACACCAATAACATCAAAGATCTATGATTTATATAAAATCATGTCTGTATACTTTACGAAAGGGTTTAGAAAATGAGTTGATCAAACTGACCGACTGCAGACGTCTGTTGACACCAAAATAGTCCGATCTTTGCTCTGAAACCTCCTCAGTGATCCACTTCGCTTTTCCTATAAAAATAAATAGGAATATTTTAAAGCAAAATCATAATTTCCTTTCAAATCAATAACTCAAACACAAGCGTCTGAAGAAATGTTAAATACCCTAATGAATCCATGATGTCTTCACTGAATTACCATGCAACATATGACCGTATTTACACAAACAACTATTCTTTAACCATTTAACGATGAGCATGCACCAAAAATAACTGGGAAACACGTACAGCATCAGCTTACAATTAAGAGATTAAACTAAACCTATACTGGAATAATTATATTAATAACAAATTCTCATTCTACATAACTGTTATGGCCGCTACACCTCGTGAATTTAACAAGTCATTTAAAAAAAAACTATTTAAGTCATTCATTAAAACACATTTTTATTAAAAGAAGGGAATCAAAGGAATATTTACATTGGTGCCAGCAAATGCAAACTTTCCAAAAAAATTAAATACCTCATTGTCATAAGTTGGTCAACTATTAACATTAATGGCATAGAAAATGATAAAAATATATGTTTAACTGCGGCCTAAGAAGTTCATTTATTAAAAACTCAAATGCTTCCGACATTGACAAAAATCATATAGCAGAAATTTGTGAACTTCAAAGACTGATTGGCAGCGTACTGGTAACATATATCGGCAGCGTATTGGTAACGTATATTGGCAGCGTATTGGGAACGTATATTGGCAGCATATTGGGAACGTATATTGGCAGCATATTGGTAACATATATTGGCAGCGTTATGGTAGCGTATTCGACAAATACTAACTTGAGTCATCTTTCCGTGAAGCAGTACAGCGGGAAAGTCGAGATAATTCAAGATGAGCGACACACGATGAGCGTTGGCGCGAGTCTCACAGAAAATTATCATCGACATCCCACTCAGTTTCTTCATCAGATAGACAAAGTAAATTTCCTAAAATCAAAAAAAAACATCTATCACAGCTGGTAAGAATTTTTTATAAGCACAGTATTGCTACCAAAACAGAAAGTTACATGTATATAAAGTATGCATTGCACAAGACTATTTATATAACATCTTACAAGAACCTCATGAAGATGCTAAAATATTCATACAATATATATTTGTTTAGAAACTCCCACAATGGTTAGTGGTTACAGAAAACAGCTTATTAAACTTATCAAAGACTATAATGATGTTTATTGAAATTATTTCAATAACATACAAAATCAAGATGCAGATTAAGCAGTCCATGCCAAAGTATAAATAGCTAAACTAAAGCACAATTTCTTCCCTGTCAACCATGGCTCTTATTTTAATTTTATTTCCAATGCATTCTCAATGCAGTGAAGCCTTACCGCTGAACCGGGTTGTCTGATCATTACATTCATTCATTCATTTAGAGCAATAATAATTATTAGCAGCATACTGGTTCCACTGCGTTTGACTCATTCATTCTGAGAATGTAAATAGCGTCTCTTGAAGAGCGACATACTCAGAGGCGTCCCCTGCCCAGCAACAGCTAATAAAAGTGTGATTTGAATGACTTATAAAAAAGCAGGCAAGTTTAACCTAGGTATCAATCGCAAGTCCATTGGGAGGGCACACCAGATGGTGGGACCGGCAATCAAAAAGGATCCATGTTGTCTAACAGAAGAGTGAGCTCACATTACCAAAAGTCCCGTTGCTGAAGAGCTCGATGGTTTGCAACAGGTCGACAAAGATCAGACAAGTAGGATAGAGCGCAACCAAGAAGGCAAAACCAAATAAGAGCAGTAACTCGGTAGGATATGCATCAGTGACGAACATCATGCATATAGGCATTTATATGTCATTTATCATATTAATAAACGACTAATTCGGTGTCTTGATCGAGTTCATCGTTCAGCTGTTCACCTTATTAGTCGCCTTCCTACATATATATTTTTATACGTAGGAAGGTGACTAATGAGGTGAACAGCTGAACAATGAACTCGATTAAGACACCGAATTAGTCATTTATTAATCATTTGTTAAAGCAGTGGTTCTTAACCTTTTCAAGGGAGCCGAACCCCAAGAGAAATCCATGACCACTCACCGAACCCCTCAAGTTTTAAAAATACTTTTTTTACTAATGGGAACAAAAGGAAATAAAAAATTGTACCAACTGTGATACCGGTACAGTATTAATTCAATACATGAACTACTACACTTAACTATTGTACCAACACTACCAATTGCATCTTAAGGTGTCCTTTGTTGTTGCCGTGTGGAAACAATGTGAAAAATGCGTGACTCTGTTTTGGAAAGACTCACTCTCGAACGTGTCATTTTCACAATCAAATCTGCTTCTTTTCTTGGATTTAATCTCCACCAATTTTGAGAATCGTTGCTCACAGAGATATGATGTGACAAACGGTGTGAGGATTTCAAGAGCGGCTTTAGCAATGCGAGGATATCCTTCCAATTGGCGGCACCAAAATCTCGAGAGTGTTTTCGCACCAAAGAGCAATAATTATTGTTGCATGTGGCTCTGCGGAAGTTCGATAAGATCGTCCAGGTATGGATCGTTCACATTTGCTGTACAATATCGAAGGTGAAAGGCTGCCGCATCCATGCTGGATATTGCTGGATATCTTTGTCAGGGAAGTAACCATCAAATGACTTTGCCAGCTCCACCAGGTGCATTGCATGCAATCAATTGCTTCAACTCCTCTGGTACCACGGTATCTATCTCCAACTTTAGACTCATCGTGACTAACACACTCATCCAGCAGAGGAAAGTTAGCAAAGTTGTTGTTCTCGATTCGACACTTCACAATGGTGACCTGTTTCGGTAAGCACAAAGCTTCTCTTCCGCTTCAATTATATTGATGCCACCACCCTGTATCTGGCAATTGAGATGATTGAGTGCACCAAAGTTGTCAGCCAAGTAGGTCAAGGCGAGGATGAACTGTGACTCGACGTAGTGTTAATTATCGGGAAGTGCAGTATAGCTAAGGTTAACAGGATGAACAGCTTTAAATTTCATAAGGTAGGGCCTGGCAGCAATCTATTTCAAACAAAATTTATTAAATAAAAGTAGAAAAAATTAATAGCAAATGATTTTTCACTCACACTCACTGACCCTGAATATTATATATTTCAGGGGAGCTCCGCCGAACCCCTGGCACTGGCTCACCGAACCCCACGGGTTCGGTCGAACACTGGTTAAGAAACACTGTGTTAAAGCTACACTTACCTTAAACTTTGCTGGAACCAAAGCGAAATATTGTGACAATTTATCAACAGTCAGAATCTCTTTTTCAACTTCTGCCTTTACAGGGTTTTGAAGAGAAACCCTTTTCAGTTTTGCCACCTAAGCATGAAAGAAACATGTTGATAATGAAATGAACACAATGCAATTGAACACTCGTCTGGTGTCCATCAAAAGCTTATATCGGCAGTTTTGAAATTGCATTTGGCAACACTAACTTTAAGTAACATCATGGTAAGGAAAATGTTTATATTATTATTGCAAATCTCCATCAAAATTAGTTTGAATTCCTACATGATGCAAGGATCATTTTCAAATGACACACCAGAGGTCCAGACAGATACACAGAAGAACCATCACAAACTTTAAGGCTGCACAATATGAGAATTGTGGAAAAGTAACTGAGGCGGTGTGGTAGGACTATGATCCACATGGAGTTGGGGCGTGAAAAGCAGTCTTTACTATGGGCCCATAAGAAAGACTGGGAGTTGAACACCCTCAACCCCTCAGCTATTCTCACCCTAAGGCTACATGACTGACTTTAAACTATATGAATGGAGATATAGCCAATAAAGTCAAAGTAAAAGTCATATCACATATAATAAGCAATTGTTGCAAATAAGAAAGCCTAGATTCATAATCACTTCTCATAAACAATGTCAAGATATCTCAACCTAGACATCAAAATCTTAAGTTACCTTGTTGGTCATTGTGGCAGAGAAAAGGTACGCATGCTTGTCACTGGGAATGTGATTGAGAATTTCAGTTATCTACATAAAACAGCAGCACAGGCATCAGACATAACTTATAAACCAAAGGTACTCTTACTTCACAAACATTACTTCATGTTTAGAAATATAAAAGTCAATCAAGTCCAGAATATTGATCTAATCCAAAGCTTCTTAGAAACACAGCATTTCTCCACTATCCATTTTCTCATATCTCTATCAAACAACTACTACCTTAGTTGTAAATATCACACTGTTCATAAAAAATGCTTAAAACCAGGTTTACATGTACCGTGCCAAAATAGATTTGCATTTATGCATAAGTCATGCAAAAAATCAACTGAAAGATCATTCCATCTCCAAGTTACATATTTCCCAAACATTTTTCAAAATGTCATACACATTCAGTTTTGAGGTGGTCAAAACAATGCAGAAACCACAACTTAAACATTCATGACAGAAAGAGTACTATATAACTTATTTCAGAGAAAATCTTTTTATAGTATTTAAAATTTATAAAGCACCTCTAATAGGGTAAACCTTCGGATAGTTACAGAAACTAACAGTTTAGAAATCAAAGTGTAGAAATTAAATATGGTCTTCGTTAAGTATTACCTCTGCTTCGAAGTCAGCGCTCAACATCCGATCGGCTTCATCCATCACCTAAATAACGATTTAGAAATGTCATCCCATGGAATAATTATAACTACTTTAAATTCACAGACACATATACATTATACAGTATTTATGTGAGAACAAGTTGAACTACCAGCAAATGTTTCACAAAAGACATTACACCTATAGATGAAAAGAATTATATTGGATAACAGTAACCAGACAGTTTGAACAAATAATTTTTTCATATGTATGTTAAAAAAATCCTATAATAAGCCTTGGCTGCACAGAAAAATATATTGATCATGAAATTTTAAAAAAACCATTACATGAAAGTCCGCTTTTCAGTCAAACACGAACAATGCCACATTGTCATTGTCTTAGCTTCAATCTGGCTCTCTGAATAATTATGTATAATTTGTTTGATTATAAATCCAAACACATGAATGACACACCACTCCCAAACAGCAGTATGCTTGGTCTGTAGTCTAAAAACATTGTGCTCAAGACTGCTGAGTGGACTCCCAACAACAACATTGTCCAGTACTTTGCAAATATTTATTCCTGTTGGCATGCAGTATATGTCAGTACAGATGTGAGCTCGAAAGTAAGAGTGTGTCATATACTGTGCTGGTCCCAAGTCCAATAATTTATCCACTGGCAATCTTTTAATTCTAACAAAGGAAATACTATTCCACTATGGGACACTGAAGACAACTTACTTACAAACTTCTGACCTACTGTAATGTTGTTAACTGTTTACCATATACTGAAAATGAAAAGTAACCACATTAAGGCTAAAGACCGGTTTAAAACTAGAAGAATGGGGAAAATAGAAAATAAAGCATACAAAATAATTACCAAATACTTGATGGTTTTAAGATGAAATCCCTTCAGATTGGTCATGTGATCAACAATACGGCCAGGCGTTGCTAATAAAATAACATATCTGCATATTATTACAAAAGAAAAATGTTCTATTTGCAATTACAGAAATACATTAGCCCTCAAGACTCAAGCTTAACAAACAGTAACTCTTGAACAAGTAAAGTATTCACACAAAATTTGCAAAAGTGCTAACTCATGTGCAGAATTCAATGCCACAAGTTTGTCAAATATTGCATTGTATAAAGCACCTCTAATAGGGTGAACCATTCAGTGCACAATGTCATGAAAGAAGAAATAGGTTTTGAGAAAAGCAAATGAGGAGGAGGGATTACCAGATAGAATTTGAGATCGAGTAGATGGGGGCAGCATACCGACTGCAGGGGTGAAAGACGAACCTTAAGTGGGCAGACCAATGAGAAAGGAATTACAGTAGTCAATTCGGGAGCATCTGAAAGCATGAACCAAGGTGGTAAAAACAGAAGACGAAACAGAATGCTGTGCTGAAAAGCAATAAAATGCCTTAAATGACAATATTATGAAGGTTAGAGAAATGGTTTTATAAGAAAGGGAGCTATCTAGGATAAAACACAGATCATGTGCTGTCGAGTTACTTAGTCAGGAAATAATCCAGAAAAGAGAGAAAAAAAGTTACATATGGTACATGCATGGTGCCAGTTCCTATATCCGGTCGAACAACCTATTGTCGAGAAGTATCATCACAAACAATACACGTAGTTTCCTAATAGATCTGACAAAAGCAATAACTTACCAACAATAATATGAGGTTTATTGTTAAGCGCAATCCTCTGGCTGTTACTATCCTGACCTCCAACAATCAGTGCTACAACATGACCAAAACATAGCATCATTTTCCAAGTTACTGAACTCAACTCAATTCAGTTGTCTAAGAACTGGCTGCATTGAAGAAAAATCATATTTCTGACTGATCTCATTGAGGATATGAACTAGGAACTATGTATTTGTATGTGATTCAAGTTCATTTGTAACAGAACAGACCCCAGATAGGTCAAATCAATAAGCATGCCATATTTAACATTTTATAACTACTTACCACACTTCAGGCCAATACTGCTTCCCAATGCTCTGAACTGGTTTGCAACTTGCTCAGCAAGTTCATGTGTTGGAACCATAACAAGAGCAAATATCCTTCGATCATATTTGCCACCTTTTAGAAGGTCTTGTATTATTGGCAGAGCAAACGCAGCTGTTTTGCCTGAGCCAGTCTCAGCGATTCCAACAATGTCGTGCCCACTAAGAGCAAGGGGTATCACCTTCTTCTGAATTTCTGTGGCATACGTCCATCCCAACCGCTCACATGCGTCACACAATTCATCGCATACACCCTGCACAATCGTAAAAATGAATAACATATATATGAGCCACAAAATAATGACAGTTTGAATGATCTTTGTTTGACTTTAAATTCCACAAAGCGCATAAAATAAAGTAAGTCACTTGCTCAAGTTTCATTGCAAGGTTCACCTAAATAACAGATGTCTATTCTGACGGCTAACAAATAAACAAAAAGCTCAGGACATCATGATATCAACTAACTGAAATAATCTTGAACAATTTTTTAAGCCGGAGAGCTACATTCATTTCCATTTCGGCACGTACAACATTGATTGCCGAAAAGACCAACACAGCACGACTTGCGAGCGATAATCAGGAAAATTCATTCGGCATAATTCTTAACACTGCCTAATAGCGTTAATAAAAACATCACACAATCATACAAACCAACGACTTAAAAGTAACTTTTTCTTCATTCAAATCATTGGATTTCAATTCCTCCATGGCTTAAATACTTTAATTCGTAATAAAACAACACAACTCTAAGAGCGAGCAACGCACGCATGCACTGAGCTTGTTCTCAGTGTTACCACTGAGGTTTCTGAAATAAACCCAGATTTCCTTCCGAAAAAAACCCAGAAAAACCCAGACTATTCATTTAAGCTATTTTAGACCCCTTTGTTAAAATCAAGTTGGTTTTTCGCATGAGGATTAACAAAATGTTCGTCAAAAGACTCGAATAAACTGTAATTACGACTTTAAAATATCAATTGTCAAAGTTGTCAGAGACTCGAGATCCATACTGACAATAAGCTTAATCGATATATTCGTGTGCGCATGTGCTGCGGGTCGAGTCTACCAGCAGAATCGTAGGCACATAACACACATGGCTTAAGTTTACAAAGTTTTAAAGTTGTCCGAGGTTTCCAGCCAAATTTCTTAATACACCAACAATCCAACGTTTTAACCACCTAGAACATTAATACCCTGCAACAACCTGGCTATTATACCACTAGAAGATTCACCTGACCTACAGTGTATAGGCCTACTGTATAACTGTATAATTTTATGCATGTTATAGATGTAATACGGTTTTACAAGAAAAGAGCCGAGTGACCTGACCTATTTTAAAGTGTCAAAATGGCTTATTTCTGTGCAGAACTATTCTTCAGGTTATAACTTATTTGTGAATTGGCAACATGAGATCTTGATTGTGGAGTTTAAAATTAAAATTAATGGAAAAAATTATATATCACAACCATAGGCGCAATCACGTCCTAAAAGTTGGGAGGGACCAAATGAATCACGTCCTAAAAGTTGGGGGGACCATAATGATAAAGTCAATGGGACCACTCAAAAGTTGGGGGGACGCGTCCCGTGGGTCCCATAGGGTGGTTGCGCCTATGATCACAACCATTTTACATTGAATTTCACAGAATAATCATGTGTTTAAGCAAGTACAAAATGTCAACTCACCAAAATAAACCCAGATGTAGTTCAGGCCACCACATTGGCTCGCCTTATGTATGCCTCCCCTGCTTGGTTTGGCTTTGCTAATTCTGGTCAGCGCGCGCGTATTAATGCAATATTACGGAAAATGGTGCGGCTCAACTTTCTTCCTGCCGACCAGAAGTCGTTCGATGACCTCTGTGGTCACGCTGATTCCTCCCTCTTCTCTTTTGTACTCTACAACCCAAGCCACGTCCTTGCTCCTCTATTACCTCCCATTAAAAATGCTACCTACTCACTCCGTCCTCGTTCTCATAACCGTGAGATTCCTCATGCAGACGCACTTACCAGATGTGGCTTTATAACACGGATGCTATTCAAGTGACAATATATTTTTTTCCTGTCTAGCCTAAGTTCTCTCCTGTATAGTTCACAACATGTTTATTATGTAGTTGTATAATGTGTTTATTGAATTGCATATTTCTATTTGTCTTGATTGTATACTTGCATTAATTATTCTGTTCTTGTACATTGTTCCCGCAGTGCGTTTGCAGGCGGTTCAATAAAGTATATACTTACTTACTTACTTAGATCTTGCCCCCAAAAACCCAGAAACCCAGACGAAGGCGAAAAAACCAAGATCTAGTGGAAAAAACCCAGCTGTGGCATCACTGCTTGTTCTACTACTGATCATAGCTGCTCGGAGTGTGCTCGAATAATATAGTACAGAGAATGAGCGATATATTTACCGCACCCTTATTACGTGCGTTAACAACACTGCCATATCAAAGATGATTCGTAATCTCGAGACTTCTACATCGCCCACAAAAGCCAAGTCAATCATAATCGTAATCTCGAGACTTCTACAGCGCCCACAAAAGCCAAGTCAATCGTAATCGTAATCTCGAGACTTCTACAGTGCCCACAAAAGCCAAGTCAATCATAATAATGAGACTTCTACAGCGCCCACAGAAGCCAAGTCAAACGTAATCGTAATCTCGAGACTTCTACAGCGCCCACAAAAGCCAATTAGTGATTAGTGTCGCCCTCCTCCTTTATTCAGGCTTGGGACTGGCACTGACCGTGGGGCGCGGTGGTGTAGTGGTGGCGTCGTTGCCTTGAAGCCTGAAGGTTCGAGGTTCGAATCCACCTCAAGTCGCCGCGTAAGGACCTTGGGCAAGTTCTTCACTCACAATTGCTCAGCGCTTCGGCGTGAAACTCCGATGCAGTGTCCGCTCTGCATTCGGGAGCGCCTCTGAGTAGAGAGAGCTTGAAGGGGCGCTATAACAAGTGCACATACAAACAAACAAACAAACAAACTGACAGAGAACAACCAGTGGCGGATATTTACCGCAGTAGCCTATGACTATTTTATACTGTGCAGATATATAGGCTACTATCAATGTTGTAAGTTTCATGGTCCCTAAGCCATAAAATTATTTGCTTTGTCTAAACCAGAGGTCTAAACCCTGGAGGATGAAAATATAATTATTATATAATAATAATAATTTCGAAACTAATAATTGATTACCTATCCAGACAAGGATAAATATTAGCGTAACTCCAATATTTACAATAATTTAACATTCATGGTGGTTTACATGTGCTACAGACCGTTAAAATAAAATATATTTTAAAACGGATCCATTAGATACAAAATAGTAATAAAATAATAAATTTAACTCCGCCACTCGTTGCACTCTGCCAGTGCCAGTCCCAAGCCTGGATAAAGGAGGAGGCCGTCGCTAATGGACTACGACAAAATAATCGAAGCTCGTGTCAGTTCATGCGTATAAAGCGAATAAGATTTGTCTGGAGTGGCCTTCTGGCTTCCATTGCTTCAATTTTGCGGCGTGACTTTGTTTGATAGTCTGTTTATTTCAGATAATTCGAGTTATACGAGGCAAGATAATCTTTGTTGGTTGTTTTATTATTGTTACAATTTTAGGCAGAGGTTTTTTCAACAGCAAATGAGAAACATTTCAGCTGTATTCGCGCTTGTCAGAAACTTCGCATGCTGCATTAGTCACATCGCAGATTTAGAGGAAGCTCGAGAATGTAATGTGTGCACTGTGTATCCGCTTCACTTGTAAAGACATGTCGCCCAACTTCAAATTTGTTATAATATTAAATGTTTGGTAATTGTGAACATTGTGCCGCCACTGCTACCCACTTTGTCCGTCTGTCCAGATAACATTATATTAGCCAATCCTCCTGGTAATAACTTCATATGTGGATAATTGACCACTGCACTAAGTGTATATATATGCCCTGGTGAGCCAATGAAAGATAAACAGCAACTGGACAAGGCTTTTGATGTTAAAATTGCTTAGTGTTATTAGTGAAAGCTGTCATACTGAGCTGAAAACGAATCAATCTGTTAACTTGTTTTCAGAATGAATGCAGAGAAGCTGAAGCTCCTGGAAGCCCAAGTTCGCATTGGAGGAAAGGTAAGATCTACTGACTCATGTATAGGACTTAAATAATCAATTGGGAAAACAGAAAAGTTCCTAACAATATACAAAAAACTTGTTCTACATGAAAGTGACGCATTCCAAAAGTTATGCTGGGTGGCATATCTGTTGCAATATAGAAAATCACACTCGTCCGAAATTTGGGGGGCATTTGCCACCCCTGGCCCCTGCCTTGTACGCCTATGGGTACTTCATATACCGGTAATGCCTTTTAAGTGCCTCACAAAGTGTTGCCTATGCAAGCATAAGATTGCTAAGATAATGTATTGGCTTCAGGTTTGAGCAGATTGACAATAAGCTTTGAACAATTATTCAAGTACCTACTTTGGGTTGCAGTTCAAGAACCAAATACTTTGTGGGCGCTGTGGTGCAGGGGTATGTTCGGTGCCTTGAAACCGGAAGGTTGTGGGTTTGAATCCACCTCATACCTAAAAGTTGCGTGAAACTCCGATTCAGTGTCCGTGGTGTTGTTGGGAACGCCTCTGTATAGAAATCTTGAAGGGTCGTCATAACAAGTGCTCTTATTCATCATCATATAGCTTCTGTACTGAAAAGTATGTGTGATAGAATCTAGCATTCAGTGTTGGTAACATGTGCGCTGTGCAACATACCTGACTTGTAGTGCTCAATAAAATTTTTTACGTGTTTCAGGGCAGTGCACGGCGCAAGAGGAAAGTGGTTCATCGAACAAATGCCACCGATGATAAAAAGCTACAGTCAACTTTGAAAAAACTTGGTCTAACTGCGATCCCTGGAATTGAAGAGGTTAGTTCTTTAAATCTTACATGTGCAGTTGTGCACGTAGTCAATGTAAGCCTAGTAAATGTCTAGTAAATCACTAGATTTATAAAATGATAGCCTCAGTAAAACCACTATCAGTATTAAAGAATGTTGTGCAAATGAAAACACGGTTTGACTGAACTTCTCTACCCTCAAACCTCTACACAACTGAATAGAAACGCAGTGTAATTTCATCACCTTCAGAGCCTGAGTAATGATGTAAAGTTACACCACTGAAGTTTTGTCCATGCTCTGTCCTTACACTGGTCACACAACTAATTGATTAATTATTACAAGAAAGTGGCACAGGGATTAAACAAGAAGAGCTCCTTGCTAACCTTTGCATAACAGTTTACATATAATATATTAAGTCTTGTCTACCAAACACAGTTTAGATATTCATTCAAGTATTTATATAGCACCTCTGATGATGGTGATGGTGGTGCTCTGCCCGAAGGCAGGTTCATTGGCTTTATAGCACCTCTACAAGGAAACTATTCAGAGGTGCTCCCGACTCCAGCACGGCCAAACAGAACAGTTTTTAAGTGTGAATGTGTCAGAGAGTGATCTAGGGAACAGGTATTCCATACCACCGGGCCAACCACAGAAAAAGCACGACTCTGCATGATGGAGGTACAATATGGTTAGCATGTGCTTGTGTTTCTGTTTTCCTCAAATTGACACATATTTATAAATTTTCCAGTGGGTGGGCAGGCGTCTATGGGTGCAACACATCAGGTCGACACAACCTGCAGCCATGGATTTCCTTCTAGAAAAACTATTGTTGCACAACAAGTGTTTCATTTCTGCATAAAAAAGATAACTAGAGGTTTATTGAGAGCAGGTTATGTGGTTCCAAAAGCTTGAAATACAGTCTATGTTCCTATTCATTTATTTTCACGAGTTCCTATTGGTTGGAAGGCAGGTTATGAGAAACATAAACTGTGTTAAATATTGCATTACTGCAGTATAAATGTACTCTTTAGTTACATTTGTTTCATGCTTAATACAAACATAAAAAATTTTCCGTTTTCGCATTGATGTGTTGCACCACAGCAGCTTTAGTAAGTTTCCAAGGATGATAAAATATAGCTGAACATTGTTTGGATTTGGGTTTGAAGGTGAACATGATCAAAGATGATGGTGAGGTGATCCATTTTAACAATCCAAAAGTACAGGCTTCACTATCATCCAACACATTTGCTGTGATTGGTCATGCAGAAGTCAAACGTAAGTTTCGTAAAATTATTACCATAAGACTGAATTTTTGCTTCGTCTAGACTCTAGAAAGAAGTTTGCAGAAATTTTTTCCCCATGTTGTCTTATGCAAAGACAGTTTCTGCAATATTATCATTTTTTTAATTTTTTTCTCATAATCAACCATATACATGTACAATATTGACTGTTTCTTCCTGTTTTCTTAAATCTTAGGATTTTGTTTATTGATTGGCTGTCAAATGAAAAGTGTCCATTTTACACTGTTTAAATACATTAGCATTGCTAACCGTTATATCAGCTTTCAAAACTACAAGCTAGTAATGAAGTCTAATTGCAGTTTAGAGTCAACTGTTCACAGATTACACGCAATTGATCTTTTAAAAATAACTGGCATCTTTTTGGTTCAGGAGTGTATTTTCTAAGTGTGACTGCCTGCTTGTTTTTAGTTTCTATACTTTTGATTGGAATTTGATTTGAAAGGAATTTATTTGAAAATTGATTCTGTTTTGGACAAACATTACAGATGCTGAGAATTTCTTTTGTTTTTGGCAAGGTGACAAGGCTTCTGTTAGGTATCTGGTGTTTGTAGAAATGCTCAGTCTTGAACACAATTCATGTGTTTTTGTGCACTGTAGGTTGTTCTTAACAGAGCTTAGAATGACATGTCTCTAGATGGTGTTTAAAAACATTCTCTAGAACAATTTGAATTGCAAGACAAAGTATTAGATTTATAGATCTATGTGTTGAAATAAATGACTTGTTTTAGAAATTACTGAAATGCTGCCAACAATACTGAGCCAGCTGAGAGCTGAAAATCTATCTTCAGCTTTGAGAAAGCTAGCAACGAATCTACCAGTATCAGGAGGTATGTAGCATATGTACAACTCGATGAGAATAATTATGCTAAATTGAAGCACTTAAAATAATCCAAGTTTGGTCTAAGTTATTGGTACCTAGGCAACTCTAACAGATTCAAGCAACCCTGGAAAATGGCTACTAAATCAGCGAGATGTGACATTACACATTTATACATTAAATAATGTTAGCTTTCAACAGGATTGTGAATAGTTCCTTGTTTGCAACAGCAATAATTTATAGACTTGCATTTTAAACCAGTCTTGATTTCAGCACTTGTATTCTCAGTGCAAATGGGTACGGGTTTTTGTGTATATTTTTATAATTTGAAGGCAAATTTTGCAAGTTTAAAAGTAATGAAATTTTAAACTAAAGAACCATCTGTATGGGCATTGGCAATTTAGGAGGATGTGAACTGTTTAGCATAAATATGGTTGATGCATTTGTTGTAGAAGATGGAAGTGGTGAACCAACAGGAATTGCAGAAGTTGATGAAGATGAAGAAGTGCCAGGTTGGTTATTGTTTTAGTGTAATGTCGTGCATTGAAGCCATGAATTTCGTAGTGCTCTTTGTCAGAACGACGCTGGTAAAGCTTTCAATGTAAAACACAAAATTATATTTTAACAGAATAGCATCCAACTGTTCAGTGATCAAATTCTGAGGAACTAAAGATGCAATAGACTGCTAAACAACCTTTTTCAGAGAATAAAGGGCCAGCTGCCGCAAACATTTCGTGTCTGGGCTGTTGAAGTTGAAAGCAGAAGGAACCATGTAACCTCAAGGTGTAGTGCAATGAAGACAGGATGGCCTTTTAAAACAGACTGATTACTACAAAATTGTATCGAGACCTAGAGTGACACTTTCTGGCGTCAGATTTGAATACCTACTAATAGTTTTTTTAATCGATTGTTATTATTGGTAATATTATTATTCAATAAGTTGATTGATTATCTAGGGCTTATTAGAGTCCTTGAGGTTACAATTTTTGATAGAAATTGAAAGTGTTTAGTTTTTGCATGCATGCTTATTGCTTAATTCCTTTTGAAATAAGTGCATCTCTAACTATGAAGTCTTATGGTTATATTACTGCTTATCTTATCGAATGCAGTATCATTCGATTATTATTGTCTAGAGTCTTCCCATTTTTAAATATTGGAAGCTTACAGGACAGATCTAATAAGTTATATTGACAACTCTATTATTGGAATGAAATACGCGTATGGTTAAAAACCATAAACAGTTTGACTCGAGCAGTCTTCATGTAATTATCCCATATAAGCGTGTTTAAATTAATTTTTCTGTACCTCGTAGCTTTCAAATCAAATTTTATTGTTCCCAACAATGTACAAGATATGACCGCATAATATACTGGTAATAACATGTTTCATACATGGTTCATTCTGTGGTGCAGTAAGGAATATTTTAAGGAATTAAGTTATGTTAGCCAATAATTTATCAAGTAAGAAACAGTCACAGCAGTAATGTTGCATTGAGTGATTGGGAGAAACACGCACACCAAAGGGAAAAAATTGAAGATGACAGAAGCTTTAAGTGAACAATTTATAAGGCTTTGCTCACTTTGGCTTTTCATTTTCTGTAGCTGAACTCTTAGCTAGCGCTTAACCACTTAAAGCTTCGGTCATCTTCTATCAACAGAGTACTTGTGAATAAGCTGGTTCCTTTTATGCTTATGTTTACGATAAAAGTTTTGGTGCCTAACTAATTTTCATTATGTGCTTCAGATTTGGTTGGAAACTTTGATGATCCTTCAAGGAGCGAACTGTCGTAACACACTCACATATCCACGTGCAGTCGACCAATTATTTGACGAGTAACATGAACATTGAACAGGCTTTTCAAGAAACTTAGCCTTTGATGGTGGTTTTATCATGTCATTTTGTGAGCACTGTGTAAATAAAGCATTTTCATTGCTTTTGTCATCTCCTGCCTTATAATCAGTGTAGTGTTGTGATTGCACTTTAATACTTTAACCCTTACCGCTCCGATTAAAAATTAATTGGCCCGAAATTGTCCGGTGGGAGCGGACACAGGAGCGGTAAAGGTTAACGATGTGATGTACTGGTTTCCCAGTCACTTCAGGCATGAACTGGTAAAAGTGCTTATTTATAAGATATTCGCATTATGGAGGTGTTCTAACAGGTTAAACATAAGCCAGGGCCTCCTATTTAAAAAACATTAAATTGGGGATATTAAAATCAATACCACTGAAATTAAATTAAACTACCCGGTAGCTAGGTAAGCTTTGATTAAAAATAAAAAATCTAAATTAGCCAAATTTTTTAATAGTTCCTAGATTAGATTAGAAATTCGTTCAGATAAATTGGTCTTGCATCATTTGCAACCAAAATGGATAATAGTTGCTTTTAATATTGCAAATTGGTTGAATGTTGCGTGTGACTATTAGTGCTACCCAGCCATGTACACTAAGCTATAATAGTAAAAAACAAAAAACTTCCCCCTATTTACAACAACATGCAATGCAACACCATTTGTTGATCATTTTGTGCTGCAGAGCATCCACCTTAAAATTTCAAAATGAGTTAATCATGATACTCTATCATTTTGCATTTAACAGTCATTGCTCAGGCACTTTGCACACAATTGAACTTGAGCTGATCAGTGTTGCACTAAAATAAAAAAATTATAAAAGAGTTCAAACCATGCACATATTTTAATTGCATCCCAGTTTAATAAAAAAATTATATAGGATATAAATAAGCCACAAAGTGTTGATGCATTTCTCATTTACACATTTCTGCTAACGACGTCCAGACTAATTGTTCGTGAAGAGGCGTCTGCCAAGCCATGCGAGGAGGAGGAAGAAAATGACGACTGGAAGTGTCGCCGGAACAAGCATTACGTAGTAGACGAAACCATCAAAGTCTGACATCCTGCTTTCCTATCAGCTTCTGTCTTGCCTAAAACAATGATTAGTAGCAAAATCTTAGCAGTGCAGGAAAAATCACACAGGTCCATATCAAACCAATTACTGATAAAAGAATTGCGGACTGAACTTGTCAACACTAAAGTCAGATATTAAATGCTGATGTTTGATAATGTCCTACAATATTGTAGCAACTGAGGATTCTGTCTTAATCTATGACACATCATTTAATTTATTAATAACTAAACCAGATTAACAACCTGTGTGTTTTCTGAATTCCTATTTGTGTCTACTGTATACCACATCAGAATCTGCAGTGACGCCACAGTCACAGTGGCAGATTGAGTAACTGGGGTGCAAACTGTGCAACTATGTCCATCCATTGCAACAGTGCAGTCTACCAAATCTCTTAGTGGTGTATCACAATACAAGCATTACAAACATAAAGATTATAAATGTGGCTTGTTCAAACTGCTCCTTGGAAAATCTGTATAGTTGATTCTGCAACAAGAGTTTGTAAATGGAACACTGCATCACAAGAATATGTGTACTTGTGTGTTATAACTAGGGAATGTAATCCCGGGATATATCCTCAATCCCGGGATTCCGGGATTATAAATAAGTCAATCCCGGGATCCCGGTATCCCGGGATTGGCTTATAATGGCAGTAAAAAAAATTAGACGTATAGCAGCAGGTCAAATACAGTAAAGCTTAATTTGACTTCAGTACTTCAACCGCGATCAATTAATGACTCACGGTATGAGCTTTAGCCGGAGGTCCCTGGCAGCAGTGGGGTTTGTTTGAAACTTGATAGTGATAGGCCTACTACCAGTGGCTTCTATCCTCACTGAACAACCAAGTTAGACCCCTCTCCTTCCCCGCCCTCCCGTGTCTCTCCTTTGATCTAGATTGCCGTGAGTTAGGTCATTTTAGAATCACTGGGCTTAAGTTGCGATTACTCTGAATAGGGTAATAAATAGTCCTCTGCATAACGGTGACCCGGAATTAGGACAGACGATACGAGGTGACCAGTGCACCGACTGACCGCACCGCGAGGAACACAACAGGTAGCAGGCTAGTCAAGATTCACCAATGAATGACTGATCTTGCAGGCTAACCTAACTGCAGTCCTATGATATTAAGGTAGCAAGAGCCCGACTGTATGCTGTCCAGATCACAGGTCGGCGCAATTAAAGGGGTGGGGTGTCATCGACACGTGTGAATCGGAGCTAGGCGCTGTGACGTCGCAGGCCTAGTCGGCCAGCCCAACTGGCATCTGACATCTGTTTATGTTCTATCAGTCACTGAATGGTGTGTGGGTCATTGGTGTGTGTGGACTCCAAGGTTCTTTGTGGATTGATCTTGTGTGGACTCTATAAGAGTCTATTTAGTCTGTATACATGAACCAAGCAAGTAATGGGAGGGAGCAAACCCAAATCCGCTGTCTGATCACTGAGAAACGCCTACCTCCAGTCACCCCTCTGGATTTTCTGCTGGCCGCCAGCTTACCTTCACTAGGGTGTCTGCTTATCTTTCGTTTTGGCGTCTACTGACCAAGGAATTACTGCAAAATGTTGAAGTAATTTAATGAAAAATCCGATTTTTTGCAATCCCGAAAACGGGATTCCGTGCTTGTCAATCCCGGGATTACGGGATTGTAAAATGTCCGGGATTCCCGGGATCCCGAATTTCGGGATCCCGGGATTACATTCCCTAGTTATAACTCAGGTACCTTTATACATAAACCCAAGTACATGAAACATTTCTGCAAATAAGGTATGAGAGGCCCACAAAAGATAGCAATACTTTAATTATGTACATATGAGCACTTGCTATTGTACCCCTTCAATGTTTTTCACTCAGAGGCGCTCCCGACTACAGAGTTTCATGCCGAAGCGTATGAGCAATTGCAAGTGACGGACTTGCTCAGTGTCCCTATATGGTGGCTTGATGTGGATGCGAACCCACAGCTGTCCAGCTCCAAGGCACCGAACATACCCTACACCACGTGACCCACAATCTCAGACATACATACGTAGCACAAGGCGGGCAATAGAAATAAACATGCTGAGACGCATACACACATTTCACCATCTGCAAAATTTTATTTACAAGTGATACATGTGAGATATTTGATAGGCTACAATAGGACAGATGCTAATTAGTATTTGGTTCACGTAAGAACAATTAGAACATGGTTGGTATCATATCTATAGCTAGATTATAAAATAACTATCGTAGATGATTTCACTCACCTCGTCAACCATGCAAAATTATGATTCCACAGGTTTTTGTATATATTTCAATGATGCTTCTCTGCCAGCAATGATCGTGAACACCCAGACCAGAATGACGACGGCTGCCAGAACCTATAAATGGGACAACTTCAGTTGTTAGTAATGAACTAGTGCTATAATAGCGGAATCGTGTCTCTGTAAAGCAATTGTAAACTATGCAATCATTGAACACTGATACTTGGCATATAATAATTATTAGTTTAACATCTAGCGAATTAACTACATGGTCTGCTATGCGTTAACATGCATGAAATTTTGTAGGTAGGCCTACACACACTACAGCTTCAGATTTATCTAAATCTAGTGAAATTTTTATCAAGTTCTGCATTGATGATGTCAATGTCTGATGCATAATTCACAATGTAGCAGTCATCTGCATATTTGAATATTCGATTGCCTGCATCATGCATGCAATAGTTTTAATCCCACAACATTATGGGCAGAGTTGACTGGTCCAAGGCCAAACCCCGTTTCACGCAACATCAGTCAACCCGTATGGTATGAAGGCTATATTGGTAGACGAATACATCCGCTCGGTCGCCGATATGCACTGAGTAAGCGAATATGGCCACTGCAGATTGGGGCAGAGTAGAGCACTCTGACCTGCAGCCTAATATTTCTGTGAAAGTAAGTAAATGAGTAGGGTCCACGAAATAATGCATTCGACTATAAAATGTTACTTTTAATAGAAATAACAAACCAAAACATAAGGGTATAGTTTCTGGTTATAATGCTGTGTGGATAGTTTCTAATAATGACACCAACCCTAATCGGTAAACGTTCACTTAAGTGTAATTTACCATTTCAGAATTTCCAAACACTCAATAGCGTAATTAATTATTTTCTGCATTCTTGTAGCGAACGTTCACTATCAATCCAACTTCTATTTAAATAACTTATTTTTCAGCAATCCAGCTCCAATTTCAGCAAGAATCATTTAATTAATACCACTTCCATTTCAGTATTTCATCAATCCGACTTCCATTTATAAAGAATTCTTGGTTATCTATCGCTTCAGCGCTAATTATTCACCATTGCATGGGTTCTAGTGTTAGTTGTATACAAGTCGGATTGACTAAAAGAATTCTCACTAAATAGAAGCGGAATTGATGAAAATATTTATTCTTAAATAGAAGTATAAAAATAATATTTTCTTTATTGAAACAATCCAGTGGACTGCAACCAGTTGGGTCATTCTGCCTCAATTCAACAAATGGTTCCAGCTTGACCATCTCTAAGACTCAAATCTCAATGAAAATTGTACAGAGTGTTATGGTATTAGAGCAGGGGTCTCAAACACGCGGGCCGCATGCGGCCCGCGAGCTAAATTAATGCGGCTTGCGAACAGCTTCCTGGTTTTTGATTTTTTAAATTTTGAAATCGGTTTAAAAGAATTTTGCAGTTGTTTTACAATTTGAACCAATGTTTAAACTGATTTCTACTCCTTTTGATTTGACATAGAATTCATAACAGCAGATATAATTATAGGCAAGTGCAGATGGGGTTAGTGGACCTTCAGTGCGATGTAACGCCGAAGCAGAAGAATGCACAGCAAAATTTGTAGGCTATGCCGGTGTAGAAAAATATAGTATCCCCGGAATTATCGTCTCTCCCCAGATGATGAGAAGTTGAAAAATGTCACTTCCGCGTGTGTTTATTTTTGCAAGTTAACTTCCATTTGCTTGGTTTTTTTAACAATGAAACTAACAGGTAGACCCTATGTTTATTCGGTAGCGTTCTACAATGACTCGGTAGCAAGTAAGTGTATTTTTATAAATTCGATGAAAAATATTTCCTCACGAAATTGAAGCGGGATTTTGCGCGTGAGGGTCGGTTAGGGCTCAGGTTAGGCGCCGTGAGGGTCGGTTAGGGTTAGTTTTAGGGTTAGTGCAGTCATATATGCTGAAATTGAAGCTGGATTGATAAACAATAATTTTCAATGAAAAATGGCTGAAAAATTTTTGCTCACGAAATAGAAGCGGGATTTATCGAACAAATTATTGCCTAAAGAGAAGCTGGATCGATTAAAATTATTCTCGGCAAACTAGAAGTTGGATTTATTAAAGATAACAACGCTGCAACGATATCTACCGAGTCATTGTAGAACGATTTACCGAGTCATTGTAGAACGCTACCTACTATAATTTTGGTGTCTTTGGTTTAGAGGACTTAGAACGTTTAGAACACTTAAGAACACTCAGAGTCTCTAGGCCTAACTAAATTCGAGTTGAATTACTCTGAACATTGCTTGGAATACTTTAAAAAATTAGAGTCATTTTAAATTTTGATTACAGCATAATTTCTTCAATTATAGCGCCCACGTATTTTTCGATAATTGGGATAGAATAGTTTCCAATTTTGTTTGTAGGCCTAGTACCATTATAGTTACACTTAAAATATAATATTATGTGCATTTTACAGGGCTATATCATCATTACAGTATTGTACCGGTATGCTGCAATGACACATGACTAATTCCAGTTTCACGTGCACGATTAGCCTATATTTTTATGTTGCGGCCCCCGAGTCATTCAAAATTTCCAAATGCGGCCCACATGCTGACTTGAGTTTGAGACCTCTGTATTAGAGGAAACTGCCAAATTTTAGATCAATAGCCTATGTAGTTTTAAAGATATTAAATTTTAAAGACGTCTGGGTGCCCTCGTTTTTGACGTTTTGGAACTCACTAACAAAATACATAATCAGAGCATAAATATTTACCAGATTGATGAAGTAACCAACAAAATTCCTACTCAAAATAAGCATTTTAATTATTATCACACATAAGGAATTTATGAAAAACGAGCACTTTCACGAAGCAACCATGACAACAAAAGATCACTGATAAACAAGGAGACGACAATCTAAAAATACGGCGCTGGTATACTAGTAAGCAAGTGTAGCCAAACCGTTGTTCTGGCGGCCAATAGCTGCGAAACTGTAGGCGTATAATTTTTAACAAACACCCACGCACGCACACGCACGCACGCACACACACACACACACACACACATCCATATTCTGCTTTCTCTGTGGTTTCTGCACTGCATGAGAGTGCCTATCAATAACTTGGTTAATGCAATTATTGCAGGCTGCCTGTTCTGTTAGTAGCCTATAGGCTAGTTAAGATTTCTGTGATCTGTGTTCTAGTGAATATTATTGCTTCAATTGCATAATTATTGTACACTGTAACTGGTTGTGGTTTATCAACTGGATTGTTGAAAGTAAGAAAAATATTGTTATCATTATACATGAGAGAGGCGAGAATGACGTCAAGACGTCTGCTGATTAATGGCGACGCCATAGTTTATGTGCAACGGCAACATGGCTGGTTAGATCTGTAAGCCTATAGAGGCGCTAACTACGCGTCGAATTAAAACGCTCATATCTCGGGCTTTAAAGTGAATTGAGAGCTGAAAATAGTCGCGTTGACCTACAAATTTGCATAGGAATGATATTAAACAAATTTCGTCGATCGAAAGTCGACTGTTTCGGAACTTTTTTGGGACACCACGCATCCGGGCATAGACTATATATCGCTTACAACATCACCATCAGTGTTGCCACTGAGGTTTCAGAAATAAACCCAGATTTCCTTACGAAAAAAACCCAGAAAAACCCAGACTACTCATATTAGCTATTTTTTTTATCCCCTTTGCTCAAATTAAGTTGTTCTTTGTTTATTCGTATGAGGGTTAACAAAATGCTCGTCAAAAGAGTCGAATAAAATGTAATTACAGCTTCAAAAATATCAATTGTTAAAGTTGTCAGATACTCGGCATCCATACTGACAATGAGCTTAATCGATAAATTGGCAGTGGGTCAAGCCTACCAGAATTATAAACATATAATACACGTGGCTTAAGTTTACGAAGTCTTAAAGTTGTCCAAGGTTTCCAGTCAAATTGTTTTAATACATCAACAATCCAACGTTTTAACCTCCTAGAACATTAATACTCTGCAACAACTATAGGCTATTATACAACTAGAGGATTGACTTGATCTTCAGTGTATATATATATATATGCATATATGCATATGATTATAAAAAATTATGCATGTTATAGATGTCAAAACAGCTTAACAAGGAGAGAGGAGTGATCTGACCTATTTTGAGATGTCAAAATGGTTTATTACTGTGCAGAACTATTCTTCAGGCTATAAATTATCTGTGAATTGACAACGTGAGATCTGGATTGTGGAGTTTAAATTAAAATTAGTGGAAAAAATATGTATCACAACCACTTTACATTGAATTTAACAGAATATTCATGTGTTGAAAATACAAAATGTCAACTCACCAAAATAAACCCAGATTTCGCCCAAAAAAACCCAGAAACCCAGACGAAGGCGAAAAAACCCAGATCTAGTGGAAAAAACCCAGCTGTGGCATCACTGATCACCATACCTCTTAAACTGACCAAACATAGACTATAGGCCGACACTTGCATTTTAATCAGGCTATTAGTCACAGTTGTATGGTCCCAATTAAGACACTGTTTCGAAACGTCTCGAGGCAGGTTTTTGGCGTTTTGTCTGACTAGACTGCATGAAATATGCTGCTAAGGTTTCTCTCCGTGCACCACTATTTAAGCTTCCTTCTACTTAGCCTATTGTAAGAAACAAAAGTCTTTGCAAGAGGTTATTTACCAATTTAAATGAAATTTTTAGTTTGTTGTAATAAGAGGAGACTATTTTGCAGCAGAAGCGCATATACTTTGTCTAGTGCTGGCGTTGATGATTGAGTCAGTTTGACCCCGAAACTGTTCCGCCAGCGACCGTTGACCATGGCGTGGGTGACGCCTGGAATCCCGCGAAAATACCTGAGTCTCTCTCGCCAAGGAAAAGCAACTGTCATGTATAAAACACTCTGGCGTCTCTCTGAGCATGTCTGGAAGGAAGCTAGCAGAGTGTAGAGCACCATCAATCTGATGAATTGTGGGTTAGAGCTTAGAGTAGTAGCCTATTATTGCAGTTTAACATCACTGTGTGATGACGAAGACCATTAGCGACGCCCCCTTTGCACGGAGAGCGCTCGAGCGGGTGCTGGATCGCTTCCCACAACCGTCCCAAAGGTTCACTCAACCTTCCAATCGGCAGATGGCGTTGGTAAGATGAGTAGTAGGATGTGATGGGCGGCCTGTTGGCTGCGGAAGGTAAATTGGACTTCTGTATAATAACTTGTGATCATCCGTCATACTATGAATTGGTTTCCTAACCAACTCAATAAACTTTTCCAGTCTTCAGTGGCCGTGTGTGCTACACGGCCACTGTCCCATCACTTGCCCCACTCGAATTGTAGCAGCATGGCCAACAATTAAAATAATAATTATTGGTCCACAAGATGTTGCACCAAAGAAAATTGCAAAAGACAATAATTACTGGTGTAGGCTACTGACGAAACAATATATATTGTATGGATCAAATACGTCGTATTACAAATTAAAGAAGGAAGGCAAGGCGGGAAACGTCGTATAGGCCTAAGTGCCAAGAAACTTTCACCTGAAGATAGTTTCAGTCGAGCAGTCTTCACAACTTAGTTATAAAGAGTTCAGGTCGGTAACTTTGTTGCTATTCAGAAAATACGAATACAAACCATAGGCCTATTCGCTTGGAAAAACTGCCAATTTAAAATTTCTTTTATTAATTCTTTCTCCACTTAGCTCATGACTTCCTCTAGCAGTGCCTTACCATAGGCCTACTTCTTTATTTTGTGTGTGCTTTATACATTTTATCTCTTCTTGTTCAATCGCTGTCTGGAGCATCTGTTCTCAACGTCTCAACAATTAAGAGCGAAATAAATCTCTAAAGCTGCAATCATCATAATACACTGCGGACTGTTTTACAAATCCAAGTGAAAACATCTTTTAAAGTTACCTGCGCAACTCTCATGATTAAGAAACGGAACTCCGTGGGCAATAATTATTGAATGCCAACCGTTGTTTCGATGATGAATGTATCCAGAGCATAAATTATTGCGCACGTTGGAAATGCATGTTTTGTAGGAAAGTCTTTCACAAGCGGTTGATCATCTTGTCTTGAAATGTCTGAGTTTCGGAAAAGAAAGATAGGAACCTGGTTCCATTCCATGGATTTGGACAACGATGGTGTCATTTCAAAGAAAGATTTCTATCTTAGGGCTGATGCAATGTGCGCCGCGAGAAAAGACGATCCTGCCTATCAAGAAGAAGTGAGAAGAATTATGGACGAAGTGAGCTGATTCATCTCATATTCTTTCATAATCACGCATTGAAAGTCTAAACTCTAAAGTGTCCCTCCCATTGTTTCATATGTTTAAATGTTCACACTGTATAGGACAAATTTAGGCTGTCATTTTAACAAAATTGTCCACCTTTCAGTGCTGAGAGTCATGGTTAAGAACTTCAAAAGTGTCCAGTCCCATTGTTTAATTTTTTTGAATTTTCCAGACTGTGTTGGTAATATTTCAAGCTGTCATCTCAGCAAAAGATCTCATAGTTTCATTGCTGAAAGACATGGTTTAAGACTTCAAGAAATGTCCCTTTCTGCTTGCTTAAATTTGTGAAATTCCACGCTCGAATGGCAGCATCTTATGCTGTCCGCTTAGTAAAATCGCTCACTTTTCACTGCTGTTAGTCATGGTTTAAGGCATAAGAGTGTCGTCTCAAAATTGCTCAATTTATTTGTATTTTCACTCTGTATCCGCAACTTTTCAAGCTGTCATCTTAACAAATTCATAATGATTTCAGTGCTTTGAGACGTGGTTTAAGACTTTAATAAATGTCCACTCCCGTTGTTTGTACAATTTGTAATTTGCGAACTGTAATTGTAGCATTTTAACCTGTCATCTTAAAACAATTTCTCATAATTATTTTCTTGCTGGAAGACTAGATTTAAGACTTAAATAGGGTGGGTGATGGGTAAGTGGGACAGGTCACTAAAGTGGGACAGCTAAGCTAGTGAGGCTTACATGCTTATTATGTTCAATACATTCAAAATCTAAAAATGCATATCTATGACAATATACCCGACGTCATTAATATGTGCGTTCACACGTTTTATTGGAAGTTTTTAATGGCCTTTGGTTGTGCGCGTAACATTCGATTTGAGAAAATTAGTGAATTTGCGGTATTCATAATTTTGATAGCATTAACTTGCTATAAGGCCCTTGTCGACACTAACGACAAATAATTCGATTGAATGCAATTTATGTTGAAATATACTGACGAAATGAACTACCAGCAACGGTTTTTATCACCAAATGTCAACATGCATTTACAAATCCTGCTGGTGTATAGGTGTCCCACTTTAGCGACAGCTGTGTTCAGTGGCGGCGCCAGGATTTCAGGTTTGGGGGGGCTGAAGCCCCAAGCCTTCCTCCCTCCCAGAGACGCAACTAGAACATTTTCTTCCCAGGGCGGTCATATTGCAATCGTGCGTAGGGTTTTACAAGAAATCGTGCACTGGCACAAACGCGCTCCACATAAATATTCCATTGCAAGATGTAGTTGGAGATTGAGTGGGTTATTTAAACGAAGTCAGCAATTGTTGAGGTTTTTGATTTTTAGAGAATCCGGCCGCAAACCTAGATTAAGTTCCGAAATTTCATAAACAAAGGTGTTGACTATCCAACTAAGGTAGCAAAAGAGAATGGGAGGTCCTCAAACGCGTCCGCGTCAAGTCTATGCCGTGCCAGCGCTGTACCATACCGTAAATTTCAGTCATCTGAGACGAAAGGCAATGCATTATATACAGTGCGTGTGCACATAGCAGCCCGAGTAGCTATGTGGTGCAGACAGTGAGGTAATGTAAAGTCCCTATTGTCTTAGATATACCGATATGCAAGCAATCAAAAACACCGTTGACTAGAGTTCCAAATTATCACAATAAGAGGTGTCCAACACAGCATTAATATTCAGAAATTACACAAAAGAATGGTGTGCAATTCAGTATTATCGTATAAAAAGTCAACCATGGACACAGTCTCGGGATCCAAGTTGTCACAATAAGAGGTGTCCAACACAGTATTAATATTCAGAAATTTTACAATAAAATGGTGTGCAATTCAGTATTATTGTGTAAAAGTCGACCATGAACACAGACTCGAGATCCAAGTTGTCACAATAAAAGGTGTCCAACACAGCATTAATATTCAGAAAATCCACAATACAATGGTGTGCAATTCAGTACTATCGTATAAAAAGTCAACCATGGACACAGACTCGAGATCCAAGTTATCACAGTAAAAGGTGTCCAACACAGTATTAATACTCAGAAATTTTACAATAAAAAAGTAATCACAATAATGGATGGATCCGATTTGACTAGGGTCTATGACAACAGAGGCCGTTACCCTGGACATTCCATTAAGATAATCACAAATAAAAATAAATCACAATAAAGGTGTCCAACAGCGTATTAATATTCAGAAAATCCACAATACAATGGTGTGCAATTCAGTACCATCGTATAAAAAGTCGACCATGAACACCGACTCGAGTTACAAGTTATTACAATAAAGGTGTCCAACACAGACAGCATTAATATTCAGAAATTTCACAATAAAATGGTGTGCAATTCAGTATTATCGTATAAAAAGTCGACCATGGACTCGGACCCGAGTTCTAAGTTATCACAATAAAGGTGTCCAACACAGAATTAATATTCAGAAATTTTACAATAAAATGGTGTGCAATTCAGTATTATCGTATAAAAAGGCGACCATGGACTCGGACCCGAGTTCCAAGTTATCACAATAAAGGTGTCCAACACAGGATTAATATTCAAAAAATTTACAATAAAATGGTGTGCAATTCAGTTTTATCGTATAAAAAGTCGGCAATGGACGCGGACTCGAGTTCCAAGTTATCACAAGAAAGGTGTCCAACACAGTATTAATACTCAGAAATTTTACAATAAAAAAGGCATCACAATAACGGATGGATCCGATTTGACCAGGGTCTATGACAACAGAGTCCGTTACCCTGAACATTCAATTTAAATAATCACAAATAAAAATAAATCACAATAAAGGTGTCCAACAGCATTCACAGGACACTATTATAATTATCTGCCTGCATATTACGATTGACAGAAAACAGTTAAAGTTTCCTTAATTTAATACAAAAATATACATGCTTAGATATATGCACACAATTATTTTATAATTATAATTATAATTATCTGCACACAAATGTTTTACATATATATGCTAATAGCACTAGGACTTCTTAGTTGACCATTATATCAAACGTAGGCCTACATTCCCAGACAGTGGTGGTATACACAACAAGAATATAATAATTATTATATCGAAAATTACAAAAGCGCGCGCATTTGAGGTGTGTAAGAGAAACATGACGCAAATCTGACAACTACATTGTTGTGTCAAAGGCATTTCTGGATAAAACGCAATCTTCTGGATAATCAGCAGTCTGTAATATTATTTTCATGCATGAAGTGCAGTACAGATGCAATACCACTATGGACGATTTTAAAATTTTCACATATTGCAGAGTTGTAAGTGCACTTTAAAGAGTCCAGCTCACTTGTGGTGGGGCTGACAGCTTCCAATCAATAAAGAAGAAACGGTTTACAGTAGGCAGCTACTAAATGCAACAAAATTGGTTCACTGAATGTGTAGAATTTGCAATACAATGAATGAAATGACCTATACAACTTAATATATATATATTTATATAGAATATGTATATTATATATAATAAATTATATTGTTGATTTCGATGCCATTGACCATTGTCTAGCTTTCTTATTACGAAATAAACCGTTATGGATATTTTCTGCTTTTTGCTTTGGGGGCGGGGGCTGAGCCGCATTATTTTAGAGGCTATAACCCCGAGCCCTCTGACACCGCCACTGGCGCAAGCATCTACGCTATGATTGTATAGTTGATTGCTGGAGGGAGAAAATCCTAAACATTCTTTTGTGACGATGATTAAATTTGTGAAATATGCGAAAAACCAAGAGAAAATACAGCTTTGCACCACTTTTTGAAGGACTAGGCAATTTCGATATTTCTATACGTCTAATACTTATAAAACGGTTTCAATCTGAAACGAGGTGTCTAAGAGCTATGATGTTTCTTCGACAATTTCGTCAACCCTGTCCGGTTGTATGGTCAAAAGGTAAAGGTGCAAACTTGTCACCCGTTTTCATAGACTGAGGCCAAGAAAGGAAGTCGCTAACTTCATTCTCAAATAGATTTTGATGCCGTTGATGATTGTCTAGTTTTCGTATTACGAAATTAGCCGTTATAGACATTTTCCGGATTTTGCTTTGGGGGGGCTGAGCCGCATTCAGGGGGGGCTTAGCCCCCTCCAGCCCCCCCCCTGGCGCCGCCACTGGCTGTGTTGTCAAAGTGGGACAGCGATCTGCTGGTAAAGTGGGACAGCCTATTGCAGCTGAACTAAGCATACGTGTTGATAGGCCTGTTGAATATAAGCCTATATAAATCCTGGATTATGATTACGTTGATTGTTTTAGATGGGAAGAGTGCTTGATAAAATGTCAACATGCATTTACAAAGCCTGCTGGTGTAGGCTATAGGTGTCCCACTTTGCCGAAACTGTGTTGTCAAAGTGGGACAGCGATCTGCTGATAAATGGAATTTTAGATGATGATGATTTTTTGTGTGCTCTCTGTGCGCAACAACTTACCTTCTAGCCTTAAGTTATCATTGACTATCTTTTTGTATGTTAACTAGGCCTATAGGCCCTTAAGTTTTGATGCTCATAGAGCCTATCAGTGTTGGACCACTTTAGTAGCAATAGTGGACCACTTTACCGTTTTCCGAAGAAAATATAAATTGTCGTGCCTTCCTAAGCAAAATCAAGTTATGGACCACTTTAATATCTATTTTGTCCCACTTTAGTAGCTCCTGGAATCAGACACAGTCTAAACTGTCTGTGTATGCAATTAGTTTGGTCTTTTAATATATCGACTCCTCAACTGCACGTCATTCCCTGAAGTGTCCCACTTACCCATCACTCACCCTAATAGTCCTCTTTTAGGCTATTTTATTGAAATTTTTTACAATTTCCACACTGCAATCGCAGCATTTTAAGTTGCCAGCTGAATAAAATTGCGCATTTTGCAATGCTGATAGTCATTGTTTAAGACTTCAGAATGTCACATCCTAAATTGTTAAAATGTTTGGATTTGCATCCTAACAATAACTTTTAAAGCTATCATCTGCAGGCTTAAAACTTCAATAAATTTCTCTCCATTATTCCGTTTTTTTATTTACACTCTGTAGGCTAATGGTATAGGCTTTAAGGGGTCATCTTAACAGAACTGCTCATTATGGATAAACAATGGATGACACTAAAGAAATTTATAATTATATTAGGTTTTTATTAGCTTATAACCGTCTCTTACCACAAACTTTGGGGACCGCCCCCGGTCCCTCCCTAGGTCTCCGCCCATACTTAGGGCAATACGTCACAACAGGTCGCCTCTGACTATGAATATGTCACACACCATCTTTTGTTCTCTTGTCTCCTCTCTCCTTGACTGTGCTAAATCGGTATTTATGGGTCTCTCAGATGTTGAGCTCGATAAGCTGGAGCGCATCCAAAATCCAAAAACTCTTTAGATCGGGAGTTGCTGCACTACGAACAAGTTCATCAGTCCTACTCCATCAGCTGCATTGTCTCTTCAGTCCTACTCCATCAGCTGCATTGTCTCCTCAGACCTACTCCATCAGCTGCATTGTCTCCTCAGTCCTACTCCATCAGCTGCATTGTCTCCTCAGTCCTACTCCATCAGCTGCATTGTCTCCTCAGCCCTACTCCATCAGCTGTATTGTCTCCTCAGTCCTACTCCATCAGCTGCATTGTCTCCTCAGCCCTACTCCATCAGCTGCATTGTCTCCTCAGTCCTACTCCAGCTGCATTGTCTCCTCAGTCCTACTCCATCAGCTGCATTGTCTCTTCAGTCCTACTCCATCAGCTGTATTGTCTCCTGAGTACTACTCCATCAGCCGCATTGTCTCCTCAGTCCTACTCCATCAGCTGCATTGTCTCCCTGTTCAGCATCGGATAAAATTCAAATGTGCATGTTTGACCTATAAGTCTCTCAGCACGAACTAACTCCTCAAAATTAATGCCTCCTCGTTGCTTGTACTCATCGAGTTCACGTCTTTTAGCTAAACCTCGATGTAGAACTGTTATTGACTCACGTGCATTCCATGCCTCTACACCCAGAGAATGGAATCGGTTTCCGCTCTTTCTTCGTAGCTAAAAAATTCGCTTCCTTCATTCAAACAAAAAGTGGTTTGAAACTCATTATTTCTCATTGTTTTTAAAGTGCATATATTGGACAAGTTATGGAGTAGGCTAATCTTAATTAACATCAAATTTAACCGCTGACAGAACAGACAGCCTGCAATACACGGCACTCATAGCAGCCTACAAAGAATACCCGCCATACGGAGCGTGAACTCGTTAGTCGTTACCTCTCGCTCTCCAATGCCAGCGTGTTATCCAATGCGCTACTTTCAGGGGGCATTGCGGGGGGACACCGGCCCAGTGCTTTGGCGCCTGGAGATAAACTATGAAATCTGCATCCCTTCCTGTTTATTTGGTTCACATTTTTATTAGATAGACATGAAATGGTAATTTAAATTCATTTCACTTAAATGAAATAGTGAAGAAACAGACAAGTAGGACTATACCCTAACCTCTCTTAAATCGTAAATTAAGCAGCCGCTCTTTAGTCTGTTGGTGCGAAGAAATTTGTTAAAAAACCCAAAATATCAGTTTAAAAATAGGTGCCAATTTTTCCAGGACAATTGGCGAGGAGAGAGAAGGAATGGGAAGAGTTGTGAGCAGATGAATAGCAGTTATATTATTACAACAGGCCGCTATTTCCTTTAGTGCAAGAATAACCCTGTTAACGTGACCCGGTACCGGTACTTTAAGGAGTCTCCATCTTTAGTTTGAGTATTTATATTTTGGCTGTAGCCTACTGTGTGATGGTAACTTGTAGCAATAAAATTGGTGGTTTAAGTAATAAGCTTATATAGCCTACCTGTTAATTTGCCGCTACGTGGCTAAGTATGCGACATTTAAATAATTAACTTATTGTAATTTATGAATGTTAGTTTCACGGCTCATGTAACTATGCTGTCACACAGTCACAGGTTAACCCAGTCACGTTTAAATTTAATTCGATTCGAAACGTTTCAAGCCACACGCTTGAAGGAAGGAATGGGCCTAGCAGTTCTTTTCTATAGTAGCCTATACGGCCTAGTTGTTTGAAACTAGATGTAGGCTATAGCAATTAGGCCTATATACAGGGTGGGCCAAAAGTATTTGTTCAACTTTGAAGGCGTGTAACTTAGGCAGTTTAGCAAGTAAGTGTATGCTCAATGCATCAAATTAAAGGTATTTCACTCTAGTATTAACTCTAAAAAAGTCGAACTGATACTAGTTTAGGTTTTAATTATATACTAGGAACAGCGCTAGCTACCATTTTTTGTCATTGCTGACGCATTATGACGCCGTTTCCCCGGGAAATTCTATCGTTTTTTGCTAAAACGCGCGTAGACACGATCATTTTGGGTGTTTGTAGGGTCCCTACCATGAATATCTTCTAATCGGAAAACCACGTCCTCTCAATTTTGCCAACAGCCGTGCACTGCCATGCGCTGCTTCAGACGCTTGCACGCTCACGCTGCCAGCCGTTTCTTTTCGTAAGAGCTGGAGAGTTCGCGGGACTTCTCGTCGACAAATTACTTTAACTTTACGTCTATAATCTTTTCCAATACGCTATTCAGTGCTTCTAAGACTGCCTGTTTTGCGCTGAATTTGCATGCAGGGCCTGCCCTGGTCATTGTCTTCACTGCAAATGTACGCGGACACACGAGCAATGTTAGCGGATGTGAGCGCCGTGCGCTCCGATTCTTATGGTTTGCGATAAAGTCCTGTTTTATCAATTTTCCGTAGCAGATAATTCAAGGTATTGTCTATTCCATCCACTGTTAGAATATTCGTCAATCATTTGAAACGAATTAGATCCCTTATCAGTTCGTAAACTTAAGATCGAAACGCGATCATCGTCTGTCAACGGCGCCAGGTTGCGTCACAAACGACCGCAAAATATAGTAGCTAGCGCTGTTCCGGGCATATAATTAAAACCTAGACTAGTATCAGTTCGACTTTTTTAGAGTTAATACTAGAGTGAAATACCTTTAATTTGATGCATTAAGTATAAATAAATGTTAAAAATTGAAAGACATGGTTTAAGACTTCAAGACTATAGCAATCACATGTGAGACTATCATTTACAATACAAAACATTATAATCAACACCTCTAAGCTATGGAATGTAACCTAGCAACTACTCAGCATGTTATGTACGTAGCAACCCGAGCATTTTCTTCATTGAAGTCACAAATTTTGGAATGTAGCCTACTACTCAGCATGTTATGAACATTGAAGTCACACTGCTGTTGTTAATTTTTTTATTAACTGCTTTCAATAACGGTTGCAGCATTGGCTAATGTGCTCGGGTTCAACAAAAATGAATGAGAAGAGATTCCTTACAGAGGCTGTGTTGATCGACTCCCTTTTGAAACAAAGGAATGATCCGAAAGTGAAAGCGATTATTCGGGACTCGTGTCAGCTCTTTTTCACTTCTCTAGATGCCAACAAAGACGGACACATTGAGCTTGAAGAATACCGCAGAGGATATGACATCATTGGCGCTCCTGACACGAGCTTCACAGAGCAGGCTTTCAAGGTCATCGATACCAACCAAGATGGAAAGATCAGTGTTGATGAGTTTGCTGATGCATTTCTGGAGTTCCTGTTCTCCGAGGACGAAGATTCGCCGTATACTATGTTTTTGGGCTATCTGATATAGCTGCTAAGTAATTGCCCTCTTTTGCCCTGCTTTTCTTGCAGTTGCTTTTTAAGTTAAGTCTATTAGGCTATATAAGAAACAGGTCTTACTAAAAATTATAATAATACAGCGTCTAGTCATATGTTTAGTCTAGTGGATAATGTTGGAATTTATAATTAAATGCAAGCTATCATAGACATAGGCGCAACCACCCTATGGGACCCACGGGACGCGTCCCCTCCAACTTTTGAGTGGTCCCATTGACTTTATCATTATGGTCCCCCAACTTTTAGGACGTGATTCATTTGGTCCCCCCAACTTTTAGGACGTGATTGCGCCTATGATCATAGACGATTAAGAAATGGGTTAACATGAAGGTAAACTAATCGTGGTGCTGGAGAAAACGCCAACAGTAACACACGGTTCACTGAAGAGAGATGATCTTGCGCCACCTTGTGACAAAATTATGTAATCTGTCCCTAATAAATCTAACGATTATACTGCTAAGACAACCTGAAGGGCTCTATATACATGGTAAAAAAAAAACTGGAAATGTTCGGTTTTCGGTTGTTGCATTTGCATACAATCTCATCTACGAGTTGTGGTTGAAGTCATCGATTATTCTATCCTACCAATTTGCCTTTCTCCGTTAGGCCCTAGCTGTTTACTGCCCAACGGCTCCTTTCAACCAGTCCTTCCATCGTGACTCTGCTCTGCCCTTCCATCCATGGGCGGAGACCTAGGAGGGACAGGGGGACGGTCCCCCCAATGAAAGTGTTGGGTGGGACGGCCCATGCATTTGTCCCCCCCCCCCAATCTTTGAGCGTAAAAACTTTTTGGGCGGCGAAAATAGACAATTTCGTCGAGATTTGGCAGGATGACTAAAAAAAGATCAACTTTTTTGGCGGCGAAAATATAAACAAATATTTCGTCGAGATTTGGCCGGATGACTAAAAAAAAAGGTCATGAACTTTTTTGGCGGCGAATTTTTTTTTTTCGAGATTTCGCCGATCGTCAGAAATTTTTCGGAAAATCAATCGTCTTTCCGTTCCCCCCCAATTCTCGGCCCAGGTCTCCGCCTATGCTTCCATCACCTCAACACTTAAATCTGCCAATCGCTCCATTGCCATAGATTATCCTGCCTCTTTGTAACAAACCTCTCCCCCAGTTTTAAGACAGACAACTGATTCACCGAACGAACGTACCCATGTCACACCTCTTAAAATCTCTCCGCAGGTCCTTCACTCAAAACTGAGAACATTGCTTTTTCACAAATCCTATCCTGATTACTCCTCTTCTTCTCCCTCCGTCGTCATTTCAACTTGAAACATCACCCGCTTCAGCTGACCATCTGTCTGCTCCCCTGACATTCCGGATCTTCACCATCTTGGCCTACCGATGCTAATATGATTAAGCGCCTGTGAATAAGCTGGTTCCCGTGGCTTCGCTTTTGTGGGCGCTGCAGAAATCTCGAGTTTGTGGTGACGATTACGAGCTTGGTGTCATTCGCTGAACAGACCTTTCAACAGAAATTCCTAGTTCTTAATCATTCGTAGCAGCCAGTGTTTCCTTAACTGTTGTTTGGCCTGATGTCCGATATGGTCGTGTTCTGTAGCAAAAAACTTATAAAATAAGGTCGTATTCAGATGCTTGAATTTAAACTCATTGTAGTTAAGTGTCAGCTGGATAAAAATATCATTCCTTGATGGCACAAAATAAACTTTGTATAATTGATTAGGCCTATTTTATTTTTCAAAAGTTGATTGCGGCCCTCCACATGCTCCTATATTTTAGGATAAACTTTGCATCCGCAGAAGCTGTACCGATTTAGATCTATTTGTAAGCAATGTCTATGTCAATGTCAATAATTATTATTCATAAGGATCATTAAGTGACTGATTGACTGATTTAATTAGGTTTACGTAGATCCAGGTGGTTTAGTTACTTCTATTTCGATATCATCGTTTAAAATTTCGGGTAAACTTGAACCCAAAATGCACTCGATCTGGCATCAAATGCTCAAAATTGCGTCGGTTTCTGTGGCTCCGCCTCAGACCACGCTGGGGGAGCTGACGACGCTCTCCCATAACCCCTATTCATTTGGGGCTTAATTCTTGCCTTCAGCAATCGCGGCATCGCGCGTTTCACGCTCGCTGTTATTACTCCTACTCAGAATTTCCATTAGGTCCCCCAACTTTTAGGACGTGGTTGCGCCTATGCTAGGTATGACATCTGGTCGAAAGCTTATTACAGCCTGCTCGATTTCACTTCAAGTCGTTATAACGTGAACCGGGGAAAGCACAATGGTTTGTCAACAGCATGGCCAGCAATTATTAAAAATCTAATTGCCTATTGCAACAAGAATATTGGACCAACGAAAATTGCAAAATACAATTGGCGTAGGCCTGGTGACGAAACGATATTGTAACCTATAGATCAATGAGGATGTCAACATTAATTACCAATTAAAAGAATGGCAAAGTGAGCATTGATTAATTTTGGCCAACGTGGCATCAGACCCAAGAAACTTTGTCACTTTTGTCAGGAGATTAAATTGAGGTGCCTCCGTAACTTGGAAAGCGCTCAGGTTTGTAACTTTGATCCTCTCTAGAAAGTATGAACACAAATCATAATTACTCGCTTGTGAAAGTGCGGATTTGCAATTTAGTTTTTTTTTAGTGAATTGCGTATTCAAGTCATTTGGTCCTATCTCCACTTGCCTCATGCTTTCCTCTAGCAGTGACTTGTCATAATTTTATATTGTATGTACGTTTGATACCTCTTGTGATACGTCGTAAACTCTGGAGCCGACTGTTCTCAGCGTCATGGGCGGAATTTATCAGGATTAGGGGGCTACTCCAAGAAACCACAAACTGATTGTGCCTCATTAAGGATTCCCAAGGTTTGGAGGTACTTGTGGGACAACAGGAGAGCAATAGGCCTAGACTAGTAAGAGGACTGGTCACCACCCTCCTACATACACCAAGACTAAGAAAATGAAGTCTGACAGTCTGTAATATTACTGTATACCAAGGTCAGACCCTGATCAGGCCAATCCGACCATCGCTCCCATTTGACATATACGCAGAACGTGGGCGAAGACTTAGGGGGGACGGTCCCCACTCCCCCTCAATGGATGTGGTGGGGGATGGCCCATGCATTTGCCCCCCCCCCTCCAAAGTGTTGAAGCGGATCATGTACACACTTAACGAAGCACACAGCAAACAAAGTATGAGACGAGTTGATGAATAAAAACAGTCAACAACTTTTTTTCGGCGGACAAAAATTGGGTTTTCGATCGACATTTCGGACGGATAACTAAAAAGAGGTCATCAACTTTTTCCGAGGACAAAAGAAATTTTTTGCCGGCGACTCAGCCATTCGTCCGCCCAAAATCCTTTTTCGTCCCCCGCAAGTCTCCGCCCAAGTCTCCGCCCATGCCTCCATAACTCAATGTGTCTATAGGACAGAAGGTATTGGAAATACAGAAATACATGCTCATCTATTTCTTCAGCAATCAAGACTAGTGTAAGAGGACTGGCCACCACCATGTAGGCCTATTCATGTCCTGCCAATGCTCTTCCCACAGCTCATGAATTATATAATGGTTAAGACTCGGGCACGAAGAGCGCACGGATGCTGGACCGCTTCCCACAACTGTTCAAAACGTTCACTCAACCTTCCAATCGGCAGATGGTGTTGGTAAGATGAGTAGTAGGATGTGATGGGCAACCTATTGGGCCTGCTGAAGGTAAACTGGACTTGTAATAACTCGTGATCATTCGTCATAATTTGAATTGTAGGCTAATCATTCTGCGCTGCGTAAGTTTGAAGTATAAGACAATTTTTTTTATTATTGATTCTGACGAGGGAATAAACCGATAATTATCGCGGAGCAACAGATTGAAATAGTGCACCGTCAATTAGACATAATATTATAGGCCTACCAAAGCAGTTTAAAGCATTATCTGAGTTGGCTGAGCAACAGGCTGGATAGGGTATGAATAGTCATATATATATATATATATATATATATATATATATATATATATATATATATTCGTTTAATCAGAAATCAGGTTGACTAGCCGCAACACAGTTACAAGATGAACAGAAAATAGTTATATATGAAAAATAAAAATAAAATGTTTGTACATTGTTCAAGAGTTGCATAATTTATTAATTTTAAACTAATCTCTTATTTTTATCATTTGCCTTAAGCTATCGTAAAGTAGCCTACTCTAAACTGCATCCATCCTCCGCCACAGGGAACCAGCAACGTCCCTGTGCCGATCCTAAGCCCGGACAAAAGGAGGAAGGTTTGCCAGATGGGTGGCGATACGCTGGCAGTAAAAGACCAAGACGATTGAAATCCGCAAAAACCACGGCACAAGTGACATAGCGACCCAGATGCTTCAAGGTGTCATCAGGCCCGCAGACTGCAGGCCATATTGGACCGTTTGATCCGAATGAACTACCTTCCTGGGGACAATCCTACATTCGAGTCTCTGTGTAGAACGGCGGATAGGAGGCTCTTTGCTGCCCTCCTACTTAATCCAGGACATGTATTAAACCCGCTCCTCCCACCATTGAGGCCCCAGCCTTATTCCATGAGGCCAAGACTACATGACCGAATCATTCCTAGGGCGGACAACCTTACGAGGAAATCATTTTTGACGAGGATGCTTTATCATATTAAATATGATAAAGCATCCTCGTCAAAAATGATTTAATACCATAATAAACTACAGTGCAGCATAAATTGTTGCATAAATTGTCGGTCATTAAAAGAACTTTTTTTAATTTAAAATTTTATATTGGATTTGGACTTAGCATTTTATGCCATTCTAAAGCACTTTGACATTGCTGGATATAGAAATTATGTACGTTTGTTTATTATACTTTGTATGTACACCAAAATGCGGATAGCAATTGGTATATTAAAGAATATTCTTATCTTATCTTATCTTATCTTATTAAGGTGGGTGCTAAGGGTGCTGCAGCACCCGGGCCCGCAGCTTTAGGGACCCGCATTTTCGGAAATGATGACATTTCTTAGCAAGAATAAAGTCAATAATAAATACGAAGTTATCGTCGACGAAATTTTGGCAAAGTTCTCCCACACATCCGATTTATTAGCTCCAGTTTATGAATTGGTTGAAATCGCAGGAACTTATTGTTATTGTAAATTTATCTTTGGGAACAGGGCCGGATTAAGAAATGTGGGCCCTGTTCGGAAAATGTTTGCGGATCTTCGGCCAAAAATTTTGATGACCTTTTTAGTCGTTTGGTTAAAATTTGCTAAAAATCTAAAAATTACCGGAAATTTTTCCCGCTTGCGTGGGTCCATTAAAGTGTAGGGGCCCTGTTCGGCCGAACATTTTGAACATGCCTTAATCCGGCCCTGTTTGGGAAAGTAGGCCTATCAACAGTGATGTGCTATCTTAAATTAGGCCATGCGGGTCAATCATTTTGACTGGCTTCTTTAAAATAATAAGAGAAATAACGTTAGAAGACATGTTATTGTATAACTCTTAATTTCTTAAACCTATTATAGCTTATCATCTTCTTCTCTAGTTTTCTGCCTCACAAATCGTTTTTTGGCTGAAATGTCCGATGCCTCTTCCTCAAACTTTCCATAGGCCTATCCATTGCTATTATCCATTATAAACCGTCGTGATCCTCCTCATGTTCGCTTCCCTTCATTTTTCCTTCATGACCGTTCTTCGCAGTGAGTCTGCCCTCAGTATACCCACTTCCTTTGTCTCGATCTCTTTCACTGTGTAGGCCTATACTCTTCTCCGATAATTCCTAGACCTAGATAATTAGTGCACGAAGACCATGACGCTCTAAACAGCGGTTTGCCAGGATATTATTGTAGTCTGCGAAAGAAATATGATGCTATATTTTCTTAGACCTGAAAATAGGAAGAAGGAGCTTATAATTTTAAATTTAAGAATTACGATAAACTGAAAAGAAAAGAGAAAACAGGAATCCATAGAAACGGATGATAAGACATTGACATGGAGTGGCATTGGAGTGCACGTGGTGTTGTTTGGATTTGAGACATGAACCATGAGAGCAAGCAATATAATGATAAGAAGACTGGAGGTCTTCGAAATGTGGACGTGGGGAACAATGAAGAAAATTAACTGGATGGAACATAAGCATATAGGGCTTATAACAATCATTAAAAAATCTAGTCGTTCGTTCCTTCTGTCACGTATTGCATGTAGACCTCTATCTACTATAGTGTATGAAACTTTTCCTTAGAAACATTTACACGCGTACCAAAAGAAAAGTATCCCTTGGCTGTATAGTATATAATTGCATACTCATTAGGAAACACAGTACAATAACATGTAAATGTGCCTCCATGGTATAGTAGACCAGTGGCTGACAGAAGACCGAGAGGAGGGCTCGCAAGGTTACCACAGCACCCGGGCCCGCACTAGCCTTCATGCGGCCCTGGGTGTCATGATGTGGAGCTGACATGCACAGGCCGTCAGGACAGACCAGTGGAGAGAGTCGGGGGAGAGAGCATGGGACACATACGGGCATTGACCCAGGTTGTCCTTCATGCCTCTCCCCCAATATTCTCTTCAATCAGACAAGGTGGTCTATAGCTGCTCCAAGATGTTAATGGTATGGACCTGCTGACCGGACCGGTTGAAGCTGGACAGCATGACACGAGACAGACTCAGACAGAGAGTGGCGTCGGACCCCTACGGGCATTTAGCCCAAGGATTTTGATGATGATGATGAAAGTACTCTAGGTATGAAGTTCTTATCATCTTTAGTTGGCAATTCAAAGTTATGAGATCTCAGGCGCAGACCGCAGCGACGTTTTATTACAGGCGGAAATAAACTACGCAGGACATGGAATGGATTGCTGCAGCTTCGTAATCGTAATCGTAATCTCATAATTTCTAAAGCGCCACTGGAAAGCCAAGCGCGGGGCACCGGCTTATTCACGAGCGCTGCGTTGAGTTAGGAGGGTTGTCCGTGAGAGTAGTCCGTGGTGGTCCGGGTCGAGTTACCATAGGATCAGGATCAAATGCGTTGAGTCAAAAGGGTTGTCCGTAAGAGTAGTCCATGGTGGTCCGGGTCGAGGTACCGTATGATCAGAGGTGTGGAACAGCTACTAAGGTGGGTGTCGTCTGAGCCGGGAATTGGAGGGTGGGGGATCAGGTGAAACAGGATAAGAGTTCTTGAACAGGAGTGTCTTTAGTTTCGAGTGAAAGGCCCGAGGTGTGATGGCAGCTTGTCATCAGCTCGTCATGTATGGACTTATCATAGAGCGCTCTGAACGACGTGTTGATGGATCGCTAAATGATCTGGATTCTGCTTTCAAGTTTCCTAACCAACTCATTAAACTTCTTCAGTCTTCAGTGGCCGTGCGTAGCACGTGACCCAGTGATATTTTCGTTAACGGAAATAGAAATTGGAAGTCAAATTATTAATTTCCGTTAACGTGAATAAGAAAAAAATTAGGAATTATTTTGAGAACGAGAATAGAGTTACTAGAACTGAAATACCCCGGAGAGAACTGAAATATGAATAGAAATAGGAATTATTTTCAGAACGAAAACTATTACACTATGATGATTTTTGCGATTCGTTTGTCTGTGCAAGCTTGTATAAAGTCAGATGATCCATTTCTGAGAGCCCTTAAGATCAGTAATCTTCGGATATAATATTATTACATCGGACATATTGCCACAACTAATTAAGATATTTCGTTTGCTTTCTGAATCACTCAAACAAAGGGGCCCTCGTACAGTTTAAAGACACAGGATCGTTAGTCAAACAAACTGTTTATTGAGTAATTAATATGACGGACGACTGGGCACCGCTGAACACACGACGAAGGAAGTTAATTGCAGGTGCATTTGATGCATGGCCTGTATGGGGGTACGGAAGGGACGAGGGTAGGCCCCTAAATGTTTGAACATGAGCTTATAGATACCTATGGGCTCATACACACACACATATCAAGCATCAGTGGCACGCATACGGTTGAAATCGAGTTTGCCATTTTGACACCTCAATAGACTTGACAATAATATCACTGAAAGACATGAGACGAAGCAAGGGAATCGGGAAGAAGTTCGGTGTGGCATGCATCACTGACAAAGCACGATATTTTAAAGGTAGATGATTTTAACACGGTGGATAGACCATTCTCCATATTTCAAGATTCATAACCCATACTATTGACTTCGGATAATTGCTTTAAAAGTAGAGATATTTTTGATGGCTGCGGTGGTATGGACACGTAATGAGAAAAGAGGAGGGTAGCTGTGTCAAAAGAATCATGCAAGCGGAGGTATATGGTCGACGCAGTCGGGGACGACAGAAGAAAAGATGGAAGGACATGATACAATAAGACCTGAAGCTGCTCAAAATGAAGAAAGAAGACACTGGAAACAGAAACAAGTAGAGGAGAAGGATCCCTCGCCAGAGGCAATAATTCTAACCTGAATGGAAAGAAGAAGAATACTTGACAATAATAATTATGCCGATAGGATAAGAGTCATAATAGGCTATCTAGACTTCTAGATATAGGCATATATTAAGGATCTAACCTACCCATATGCTTGGGGCTAGGACAAATGAGGATGGGGGAATAGAGGTGTCTATTGGCTATTTTGTGGCTGGCCATTGGAACTTCTGTGATTTTGGAAAGGGGTGTAGTGTTTTATTGACATCTTGATTAATGGATCAGAGACTAGGCCTACATACACATTACAATGGCGAAGCGCGCAGGCAGAATCGTAGCACTTGGATCCTAGCTTGTACATGTAGTTGTAGGCCTACTGCGGTATTTTAAGGGTAGATGATTTTAACACAGTGGATAGACCATTCTCCATATTTCAAGATTCATAACCCATACTATTGGCTTCGGATATTTGCTTTAAAAGTAGAGATATTGTTGATGGGTGGAAATTTTGGCCGCAAGTCTCTTAGTCTCAACATAGGAGATTTGACTTCACAAGTTATAAGCTGTGTTTAGCCGACGAAGATTGCTTAAGTTATCTATTCCAGAACTGTCATTATTTTAGAAGTTTTTTTTATGCCCATAGAAATATTATTTATGAACTTAAATTAGATCTGCAATTATATCAGAACTTGTATTAGAACTGAAATTATTTAAGAACTTGAATTAGAACTGAAATTATTTAAGAACTTGAATTAGAATTGAAATTATTTAAGAACTTGAATTAGAACTGAAATAGGAATTATTTTCAGAATAGGAATAGAATTAGAACTGAAATTAGAGTCTTATATAGGCCCTAGCTGAATTAGAACTAAAATTGGGAATTATTTTTAGAACTGAAATATAACTGAGCACGTCGCATTACCACTCGAATTGTAGCAACATATGACCAACAATTAAAATAATAATTATTGGTCTACAAGATGTTGCACCAAAGAAAATTGCAAAAGACAATAGTTATTGATGTACTGACGAAACGCTAATAGTCGCATAGATCAAATATGTCGCATTGCAAATTGAAGAAGAAAGGCAAAGTAGTCATTGCTTTGGCCAACGTCGTATAAGAGCCAAGAAATTTTCACCTGAAGATAGTTTCAGTGGAGCAGTCTTCACAACGTAGTTATAAAGAGTTCAGGTCTGTAACTTTGGTGCTATCTAGAAAATACGAACACAAACCATAAGCCTATTCGCTTGGAAAACTGTCAATTTAAATTTTCTTTTATTAATCCTCTCTCCACTTAGCTCGTGGCTTCCTCTAGCAGTGCCTCACCATATAGGCCTACTTTTTTATTTTGTGTGTGCTTTATACATTTACCTCTTCTTGTTCAATCGCTGTCTGGAGCATCTGTTCTCAACGGCTCAACAAGAGCAATATAAATCTTTAAATCTACAATTATAATACACCCACGCCAACGGAATGCTTTGCAAATCCAAGTGAAATACCTTTTAAAGCTATAGGCTACTTGCGCAACTCTCGTAGTTTATTAAGAAACGGAACTCCGTGCATGGGCAATTATTGAATGCCAGCCGTTGTTTTGATAATTATGTATCCAGTGCATAAATTATCTGCACACGTTGGAAATGCATGTTTTGCAGGAAAAGTATTTCGTAAGCGGTCGATCATCTTGTCTTAAAATGTCTGAGTTTGTGAAAAGAAAGATCGGAACCTGCTTCCATGCCATGGATTTGGACAAGGACGGTGTCCTTTCAAAGAAAGATTTCGAACTTAGGGCTGAGGGAATGTGTGCCGCGAGAAAAGACGATCCTGCCTATCAAGAAGAAGTGAGAAGCATATATGATGATGTGAGTCGATTCATCTAATATCCTTTCATAATCACGCATTCAAAGTTTAAAGTGTCCGCTCTCATTGTTTTTATTTTTTTAATGTGCACACTGTGGATCTATTGAAAAAAATTGCCCATCTTTTCAGTGCTGAGAGTCGTGGTTCAAAACTTCAAAAGTGTCCCATTGTTTAATTTTTTAAAATTTCCAGACTGTGATGGTAACATTTAAGCTGTCATCTCAACAAAAGATCTAATCGTTTCATTGTTGAAAGACATGGTCTTGAGCTTCAACAAATGTCCCTTTCTGATTGCCTAAATATTTGAAATTCCACGCACGAATGGCAGTATTTTATGCTGTCAGCTTAGTAAAATCGCTCTCTTAAATCGTAAATTCAACAACCGCTCTTTAGTCTGCTGGTGCCAAGAAATTTGTTAAAAACCCCAAAATAGCAGTTAAAAAACATGTGCCAATTTTTCCAGGGGAATTGGCGATGGAGAGAGAAGGAATGGGAAGAGTTGTGAGCAGATGAATAGCATTGAATAATTGTCACTCTTACTATTATCACACAGGCCGCTATTTCCTTTAGTGCAAGAATAACCCTGTTTGCGTGACCCTGGTCCTTTAAATGGTCTCCATCTTTGGTTTGAAAATTTATATTTTGGTTGTACTATGTGATGGTAACTTGTAGCAATAAAATTGGTGGTTTCAGTAATACCTGTTTTTTTGCCACTACGTAGGAAACGTATGCACCATTTAAAAATAACTATCGTTTATTGTGATTAATGAGTTTTAGTTTCACGGCTCATGTAACTATGCTGTCACACAAATGACACAATCACAGGTCAACCCAGGCCCAGTCACGTTTATAATTCGATTCGAAATGTTTCAAGGCACACGCTTGAAGGAAGAAATGTGTAGGGTCTAGCAGTTCTTTTCTAAGTAGATGTCTGAAAGCTAGTCTATAGCAATCACATGTGAGACGATCATTTACAATACACAACATTATAATCAACACCTCTAACGATAAGTTTTGGAATGTAACCGACTACTCAGCATGACTTGTTATGGACGTAGCGACCTGGGTATTTTTTTCATTGAAGTCCTACTGCTGTTGTTAATTTTTTATTAACCGCTTTTCAATAACGGTTACAGCATTGGCTGATATGCTCGGGTTCAACAAAAACGAATGAGAAGAGACTCCTTACAGAAGCTGTGTTCATTGACTCCCTTTTGAAGCAAAGGAATGATCCGAAACTGAAGACCAGTATACGGGACATCTGCCGAGCATTTTTCACTACTATAGATACCAACAAAGACGGATATATTCAGCTTGAAGAATTCCGCAGAGCATTTGGCAACGTTGGCTTGCCTGACACGAGCTTCGCAGATCATATTTTCAAAGTCGTCGATACCAATCACGATGGAAAGATCAGCCTTGATGAGCTTGCTGATGCACTTCTGGAGTTCCTGTTCTGCGAGGACGAAGATTCGCCGTATACTATGTTTTTGGGCTATCTGATATAGCTGCTAAGCAATTAGGCCTACCCTCTTTTGCCCTGCTATTCTTGCAGTTGCTTTTTAAGTTAAGTCCATTATAAGAAACAGGTCTTACTACAAATTATAATAATACAGCGTCTAGTTATATGTTTAATCTAGTGGGTAATGTTGGAATTTATTAATTAAATGCAAGCTATCATAGAGGATTAGGATATGGGTTAACTTGTATCAAGTTGTATGTATAATCGTGATGCTGGAGAACACGCCAACAGTAATACGTACACGGTTCACAGAAGAGAGATGATTTTGCGCCACCTACTGACAAAATTGTGTAATCTGTCGATAATAAATCTAACGATCATACTGCTAAGACAACCTGAAGCAGGGGTTATTTTAACGTGCAGCTGGACACAAAGTGTGTAGTTGGGAAAGAGATTTGTGCAGTTGAAAATCAGATCTTGTGCAGTTACTTTTTGCCTTGTTGCGTGAACCGACGAGAAGTTAGTGGTAAAAAGTTGGACACAAACATGATAGCAACAGCCCAAAGTGAACATCTTTGGGGCGGTTTATTTGGGTGATATTTATGCTCAGGAAAAGAGCAGGCCTGTTGAAATTTGGCGTGAACTATAATAGATATGGTGATTACATGCAGTTTTCAAGTCAAGCATTAGATCGATACGGCAAAGGTCACCCGTGTGCATGAAGTAAGAGCGGGGAAAATGGGTGATGTAATTGAAGACAAGGTTCTGCTAAAAATCACACATGCGCTGAAGATAGAAGAATTTATAGTAGGCTAAATGCATGTGCGGATGCAGATTCAAGGCCTGCTGTAGGTTGATATCCTGATAAAGTTGTAAAGGCCGTGGTTATCCTTCATACCATAATGACAACTTCTTGGCCATCGTAGTCTACTTTCTCCTGCTTTTGCCGCTTATTCTGATAAGCTGAAGCAGGAAGGGACGTATAAACATGCAGTAAGACGCATAAAGCAAAATAGTCTACTATAATATAACAACCCAAGTATCTAACTGGAGACAGGCGATGAAAAGAAAATAATTAATCAGGCAGACATCCAGACTGGGCTAGCCTTTCAGCCACACAGGCTATCCAATACATACATACATGATGTAGGATTGTAGGTCAATGCATACCCAAATTTGCTTCCAAATTCTCCATATATCCCCATATTACACGCATCCTTTTTGAGTTTATGTGATCCCATCCAAAAATCACCATCCTCAGAATCTGAAAGATACACGTAGGCCTATGTTATTGAACTCGCGCAGGGGTGTAGACTTAGATGGGATAGGATCGAGGAACGGAACCCGGAACTTGTGGTGGTGACGGAGATATATCTTATATATCCCCCAAATATTTCAGAAATATTATCACAAACATTATTATAGATTTCTACGGTGTTATCCACTGTTTGTCCATAATTATCAATTTTTGATACAGATGACAGCCTAAACTGCAACCACTACGCTGTGTAAATTAAAAAATTTAAGACACAGGTAGGAGGAATTATTCAAGTCTTAAACCACGTCTCTGAGTACCAAATTATGATTGAATTTGTCAAGGTAACAGCTTAAAATGCTATTACAACAGTGGGCAAATGACTTTTTTCAAACAATGGACGAGAAAAGAAAATTATGAGTAATTTTCTCAAATGACAGCTTTAAATGCCAGATTAACAGCGTGCAAATGAAAAAATTAAGCAATAAGGAGAAGACTCTCTAAACTCTAAAAACCATAGCTGTCAGCATTTAAAAAGAGCAATTTTGTTCAGATGACAGTTACAGTGTGGAAATTCAGAAATGTAAACAATGGGGAGGGGCATTTATTGAAGTCTCAAACCATGCCTTTTGGCGTGAAATTTGTGAGCAATTTTTAAAAATCACAGACTAAAAGTTGCCAATATAATGTTGTAAAAAATATTTAAACAATGGAGCGGGACACTTATTAAAGTCCTAAACCATGACTATCAGCACTGAGATGATGAGCAACCTCGCTAAATTACAACTTAGAATACCACCAGTGCAGTGTGGAAATTAAACAAAATTCGAAAATGGGATTGGTACATCACCTTCCAAAACCCTTATCCAGCTAGGTGCTCGTGCATTGGAAATTATTGTCCTTCGGTCGCTCGTTCGTTTCCACAAACCCAGGACCAAGTCTGCGGCTATGTTCACATACACATTCTGGTTCTCATGAATGAATGACACCAGAGCTTGTAGCATATAACATTTCCAGCAGTCGTACCCTAAGCCAAGTCATGGTGTAGTAAAATATCATTTACATGTAGATCGGCGACGCGGCTCCTGGTTAAAACTGCTATTGTCCTAAACAGTAGGCCTACATATTCGTGTTGATGTGGGTGTCAGTATAGGCCTATCGATAAATAATGACCATTTGGGAGCAGTGTTTAAACTAGGCGTCTCTGGGGAAGGGGAGTTCTCTCCCCAGGATTGACATCCCCCCCAGAAAAATTTGACGATATGATATTGGTTTTTAGTTACTGCTTTCATCATTGTTTTGCATGAAGTGTTATAATATACCGCGATATTATTTATTATTATATGATTAGGCCTATAATGACATTATTTACTACTATAATATATGACACTATCATGTTAAGATGACACCTTAAAATGCAGCCATTGCAATGTGGAAATTCAAAAAGTTTCTAATAAGTCACTGAAAAAGTACAGCTATTTTGTCAAGACGTCACCTTAAAATGCTGCCATTGCAGTTTGAAAATTCAAAAAGTTTCTAATGGGTCACTGAAAAAGTACAGCTATTTTGTTAAGACGACACCTTAAAATGCTGCCATTGCAAATTGGAAATTCAAAAAGTTTCTAATGGGTCACTGAAAAAATACAGCTATTTTGTTAAGATGACCCCTTAAAATGCTGCCATTGCAATCTGGAAATCCAAAAAGTTTCTAATGGGTCACTGAAAAAGTACAGCTATTTTGTTAAGACGACACCTTAAAATGCTGCCATTGCAAATTGGAAATTCAAAAAGTTTCTAATGGGTCACTGAAACAGTACAGCTATTTTGTTAAGATCACCCCTTAAAATGCTGCCATTGCAATGTGGAAATCCAAAAAGTTTCTAATGGGTCACTGAAAAAGTACAGCTATTTTGTTAAGACGACACCTTAAAATGCTGCCATTGCAATGTAGAAATTCAAAAAGTTTCTGATGGGGAGGGGCGTATCCCCCTCCCCCTCTCAGTGCTACGTGCATCACGAGCGTCCTTCGGACGTTCAAATGTCTCACCACCCCCCCCCCCAGAAACCCCAATCCCCCCCCTCCAGAGGAAGGGAACTAGATTAAACACTGATCTGGGAGGTTTGCCAATGATATTTATCAGTATTATATCGTATTTTACAGTTAGTGGTTTATATTTTATACAAAATTTGAAATAAGCTCAAAGATTTTATTTCTTGGGGAAATATATCATCTTGTCTGCTAGCTTTAGCTTTAGCAAAACAATATCATGTTGGCCTTAATGACCAGGGTTTCAGAGCAGAAAAGTAACATTTAGACGTACTAACGAAACTTTGGAAGTGTCCAGGAACATATAGGACTATTTAACTTTATTACACTTAACAATCTTTCTGAGCCATTTCCAATTCCAGCAACAGCAGAGGATCTGTAAGGGATCTTTAACGGATCTCTAGTCGATTAAGGATATTGAAAAGTCTAAACGTATAAGAACGTCTACCTGATTTCATTCGTTAATTCATTTGGAGATTTTGCCATGATGAACTTTGAGTCAAACATTGTCATAACAATTGATTTTGATCTTTAATATGAATTTTTATAAAGTCGGAAAATCTTAATATTCAAACATCTAAAGCTCCAGTCGAAGGCCAAGCGCAAAGCACCAGCTTATTAACGAGCGCTCACCAAAAGCTGCTTCAGTTTTGGGGGACAAATCCCTGGTCAAGGACTTTCTTATGTCCAGTCTCAAAATACGTCATTTATGTGCAGTTGAGAAAATTCCTTAAAATAACCTCTGACCTGAAGGGCTCTATATACATGGTAAAAGTCACTGGAAATGTTCGGTTGTTGCATGCAATCTCATGGGCGATTTGTGGTTGGAGTCATTTATCCTACCAATTTGCCTTTCTTCGTCAGCTTTTCACTATTAACGGCTCCGTCCAACCAGTTCTTCTTCCATCGTGACTCTGCTCCACCCTTCCCTCACCTCATCACTCACATTTGCCAATCACTCCATTGCCATTGCTGTATCGCTGCTTTGAAATAATCTACCCCCAGTTTTAAGACAAATATCTGATTCACCGAACGAACGCACCCAAGCCACACCTCTTAAAATCTCTTCGAAGGTCTTTAGGCCTAACTCAAAACTGAGAACATTGCTTTGTCACAAATCCTCATTCCTCCTCTTCTTCTCACCTCCCTCGTCATTTCAACTTGAAACATCACCCGCTTCAGCTGCTTGCCTGACATTCCGGATCTTGACCATCTGCCTATCGATTTTGATATGATTAGCGAATAAGCTTGTTCCCAACAGTATTAGGTAGGCCTATACAGTAAATAAAACGGGAATAAAGTAACAAATGGAATAAAGTAAAAAAAACAATTGTTTTGTTTTTCTTATTTAAGTGGATAAATAACCTTTAAAAAAACTTGTTCCTAAGCCAATGGGGGCTTAACCATGGGCGCCCGCATAAATATTTGCAGGAGGGGGCAACACACGTTGGTCGCGACTAAATTTTTTGGTAGCAAGAGATCGAAAAATGCAAAGCAAAAAATTATGGACATTTTCGTATAGCATATTTAGTGTATAGGCCTATTTCTCAGTTTCACGTTTTTATAATTTTTAATAAGAATAGTTTCTTTAGCGGGAAATCTTTTTTTTAAAATTAAATTAGTACCGTAGTTAAAGAGTAGGTTCCTGAAAGGGCGCATGAATTCTACTTGCCCCATGAAAAACTGACACCTATTTTTCATTCAGCTGTTCATTCATGCTGCCTCTGGTTAATCGTAAATTTAGTAATCTCCTAATTTCTAAAGCGCCACTCAAAAGCCAAGCGCTCGACACCGGCTTATTCACGAGCACTGCGTTGAGTCAAAAGGGTTGCCCGTAAGAGTAGTCCATGGTGGTCCGGGTCGATAGTTAGGGCCTTCTTCTATATTTTAATTGTAATTTCTCAAAAGTCAATCGCAGGCACCAGCTTATTCATCGAATCAAAGGTCTGTTCAAATGGTAGTCAGACGGAGGTCCGAGCCCGGTTGTCATAGGGGGGAGGGGGCAGAATAGCTGTTAGGGTGGGTGTCATTTGAGTTTGGAAGATGGAAGATCGGAGGATCAGATGCGTATAGCGGTACGAATTATTTTAAACAGGCGAGGCGTCAGTTTTAGGTGGAACCAAATGGTTATTGTTGCAGTTTTTAGCAAGAGTTTGAAAAATGCAAAAGCAAAAAATTCGAAACATTTTATTTGCTTGCAAAGGTTTTCAAACGTAGATTTCTTAGTTTCACTTTGTGCATCATTAGTACAATTAATTCTCTAACGCGAAGAAATTTGGTAAAAACTCAAAAGTAACGAAGTTTAAAAAATAGGTGTCAATTTTCCAGGGGGAGCAAGTGCCCCCTCTTGCCCCTGTGTGCGGGCGCCCATGGGTTTAACCCCTAAATCCCCATTGTCTACGCCAATGCCGATGGCGACGAATTATGGCAATAATTAAGCACATTGGCTATTCAACAGTTTAAGTGTAGAAATAATTGGTCCATAATAGCCCTCATGCCCTGCTGAACGCAAACTGAAAATTTAATTAACGTAGTTGTAATTGCAATGAAGCATCTGACATAGGACGACGAGATTCTTGCTTAAAAGTAGAAGACAGATTGATGAGAAATTCTTATGCTAAGGCCTACAATGAACGAATAATTATAATTTACGAACCTAAACTACACGTTTACCGCCGCTTAAACAGAACCATCAATCTCCAAGCAGGTTTAGTTGTGACTTAGGGCCTACGGATGGCGACGAATTAACATAATTGTAATCGCAATAAAGCATTTATATAGCGCCGATCGAAATGAGCGACGCTCTCGACCCGCTAGAGAGCCTGCAGTATAAGCAGACAATAATGCCTTAAGGCAACGGTTCTCAACCACGGGGGTCGCTTGAAGATTTGCCAGGGGTCGCCTGCCGCCTTCAGAAATTTCAAAATAGATAGGCTACACATGTAGGTCTATAATATGTAAAAGTATTAGCAATTTCAACGCCACACTAAAGCAACTTAAAGAAAATCTTAACTTATAGTGTTGTTATGATTCATGTATTTATTCGCTAGATTTCGGCCACAAATTTACTTTTTGCCAGTTTTATTCTCAAATGTAAATTGCAGTTTTACCATGCTTCTAAAAATAAAGCAATACCGGGTTTGCTCATGCAGTTTATGCTGTCAGCTAGTGAGGTATATATATATATATACATATACATGGGCGCAGACTTTGGGGGCACAGGTGGACGGTCCCTCGAAATTTGTGGTGGTGGTCGAGCTGCCAATATCCTCCAAATGTTTCAGAAATATTTCATAACATAAATATTTCTTAAATATCATCACATATTTCTACAGTGTTACCTGCTGTCTATACATGAGCAACGAGCAATTTGTTTAGATGCCAGTTGAAAATGCTGTAATTACTATGCGTCAATTAAAAAGTTTAAACAATGGGTGGAATACTTTGGAAGTCTTAAACCACGACTATCAGCACTGAAATGTTGAGCAATTTCGTTGAAATGACAGCCCAATATGATACCATTGCAGTGCTGAGATTCAAAAGAAATTTGACAGTTACCTTCCACGGATCCCTACCCCCCTTCTCGGAACATTCATTAAGAACCCAAGTAAAGTTTATGAAATTTATAGCCTCCCAAAACGAATCAGCCCAGTGAAATGAGTTATATGAAAAGAAGAACTATAATTGACCAATTTTCACAGAAGCGTAATTTTTAATAGTTGCAGCATGAGTAGAAGAAGACCTTAAGCGTTTTATTTGTGATGACCTTTGTCAGACGAATAGATGAAACCCAACAAATAAACAGAAGCGCCATTTAGATGCTAAACATCCTAACTATAGGCAGGAAACCATGACCTACATGTATAGGCCCTATAGCCTATTTTAAAGAACAGTGCTGATAACGCCAAGAAGGCACACTTGGGGAACTCCAGCAGCAAGAGGTAGGCTAACTTATGAAACTTATGAAGTTCTGCTTCAAGCTACCGAATCGCAAGAATGAGGAAACCTCACAAAATTTCCAAAAGAAGTTTTCGAATTGTGTAGTGAATGCATATCAATGGACAATGGTGACAAAATGTAGTCACGTGGGGAGTAACTTGATCAATTTTTATGGGGGGGTCGCCCCAACTCTCGAAATGTTACGAAGGGGGTCGCCGCACTAAACAGGTTGAGAACCGCTGCCTTAAGGCGTCTCGGAAGTGAGAAGGTAAGAGGGCTTGTAACTCATGAGGTAGAGACTGGGAAGAAAGTTTTAAACTTGTTGGTCAACATGGGCAAAAGCAAATTGTTTACCCATTAGTTGGAACAGTCCCCCCAGTCTTTTCGCCTTGAGTTACTAACTTTCTCCCCTGTAACCGACGGACTTCGTCTGCTGCAGATCTTCTTCTTCTTTTCCGTGCTCTGCCATTAGGCAGGTTCGAATGTTTGACGTCTCCATTCATCTAAGCTGCAGATAGAGACACTGCTATAAACATGAAGGGATCGAGTAGCCAACGTACTGCAGGCCAGTTCGTCATCATAGTCATCTTTGATGTAGACTATTGTGTGGCTCTGACATGAACGCCCCCACAATATAAAGTCTCCCTTCCCCCGAAACAAAGTCTCCCCCGAAACAAAGACTCACTCTGGCCGAAATTCTGTATTAGAAGAAATTTTCTTATGCAAAGGTTCATATTTTTTCTTGTTCAATAATTTAACAACGTGAAATAACGGTTTAATCTGCTCATCTATAAATTTCGTGCGACAGTATAGCCCTTTTCACTCTGAACGGGGGAGACTTTATTTTGTCGAACGGAGGAAATATTCTCTCTCCCCAGAGACTTTATTTCAGAATATACTCTCCGGGGCCGAATTTGTTCTGAAACAGATCCGCCGGGGAGGAGAATCTGTTCTGAAATAAAGTCTCCGAGGGAGAGATTTTTGGGGGAGACTCTGTCACGCGACACCGGCTTATAGAGCAGGGCTGTTTTTAAGGAATTTTTAGAACTGCACAAACCCTTCTTTTCTTTCCCATCCCCATCCTCCTTAGTAAATTACTCCCAATCGGAGGAAAATGGCCTTTTTCAACTAGTTTTAACTGCACAGAAGTGCTTCTACATTTTTCTACAACTGCACAAATCCATTTAGAACTACACATTTTGTGTACAACTGCACGTTAAAAAAGCCCTGTTATAGAGTCTTTAGCCGCGTCGACTACGAAAATGCAACCTCCTAAATATATTGAAAAATCAACGCTGTACAAATTCATGAAGAATGGCCCAAATTTCAAGAAGTTATGTCACACTACCGATTGATGTAAGTAAGCAATTAGTGCAGCTAAGCATCTGCCACTGCCTTAAAAGCAAAGGATCTGCAGGGAATTCCATTGAAATGGCGCGTTAGAAGTTACTGACGAATGTATACAAGGAAGAAGGCGAGAATTTATCGATCCGCTTTATTAACAAAGAGTATTGCTACAGGTAACATTGTCCACATTTCAAAATGGCAGATGGACGTGACGCAGATAGGCCTATGTAGCTGCACAATGCTTATCGCCCTCATCACTGGAAGGTTAGCCATTACTTCGAAGCTAAGCGGTCTTCTAGATGCAGCAGATAAAACAGCTAGGCTACTGGTAACCATAGGCGCAACCACCCTCTGGGACCCACGGGACGCGTCCCCTCAACTTTTGAGTGATCCCTAACTTTATTATTATGGTCCCCCCAACTTTTAGGGCGTGATTGCGCCTATGCTGGTAACCTATGTGCAGTGGCGGACCACGCCTGGTAACATGCCAACGAAGTTTTGTTCCTTCTTGGAAAAATTGATGCCTTTCGATCGAAAGAAAGTTTCCATTTCGTTTAAATCACCAGACAGTGCAGTTGAAGGGTGTCGCACAAACATAGCCAATAAATAGGGGGCGTCGATGGGACAAATCATTCATAGAAACAAGCCACTCGTAGAATCAGACACATTGATCCAGGAACGCTTCTGCAGTGAGCAGAAACTTTATAGGCTACAATGGTATTTCTCTTCTTCTCAGATCTTGTAGAGGTCACTAAAAATGTGGCTATGATACTAAAGTCACTTTGGTAGTAGACCTAAAAGAAGCGTGTTTTGCAAGGTCTATTATTTTTTTAAGCTTTTGAGACAGCCTCGTCTCTCATCCAAGTTGTTCGACAGCATGATTGTGCAATGAAATAATTAATTGATATAAATTACATGAGTTATAGTCTAGGTATATTGCTAAGACAGTTACTGTTGGTTAAAAGCGTGCAACGAGTTCGTTTTTGATCATCACAATATTGAAGACTACGGTTTGTCAACAGCATGGCCAACAATTAAAAATTATAATTGCCAAGCAAAAATATTGGACTAAAAAGAAATCGCAAAAGCAATGCTCTGCAGTGACGAAACCGTATTGTAAAGATCAATAAAACTGTCACATTTCTAATTAAAACAATGGCAAAGTGACAATAGTTGCATTGGCCAACGTCGTATAAGAGCTAAGAAACATCCGTCAGTAGGAAAAGTGCTAGGGTTTTGTGATTTTGTTGCTCTCTAGAAAATATGAACACAAACCATAATATTCGCTTGTGAAACTGTTAATTTACCGTTTTGTTTTATGGAATTGGGTATTCAACTATTCATGTCAGTTTAATTATTTCTCTATACTTGGCTAATGAATTCCTGTACCGCCTTTTAAATCATAATTTTATTTTGTTGAATACAATTTTTACATTATCCGAGATTGGTTCTCTTTAGTCAGGATATTTGAATGTCCAGTAATACTTTAAACCTGTTAAGTAAGGCATAAAGCTCTATAGCAGCGACAGTATGCATGTACAGGGTGGGCCATAAAAAACATCATAAGGTTTTTTCCAATAATTATCTTGGCCAGAATTAAGAATTTCCAAATCAAATATGAATTGTCTTTAAGCCTGCGAAATTTGATTTGGAAATTCTTACTGCTGGCCAAGATATTGACCAAAACCCGTAGGGGGGGTAAAAAACCAAAACGTTTATGTAGTTTGCTTATAATTCGTGTTAATAGGAAGGTTCATTCGTTGCTTATTTGATCCCAAAATTTGTGGACGAAGGAAAATGTAGTTTTACATGAAATATTAGGCTATCAGTAGGCCTACGGGCCTAGTGGGGACCAAGTGTTAGACGGAGAAGGGGACCAGCGTGCTGCCTAAGTAAAACGTTTAGTTTAACGGCGTAAAACATTGGCCAATATATAGCCTACGGGTCTGAACGTGTTTGGATTGGCGAAAGCCATTCTTGCTAAAATAATAGAAGTCGGATGTGAAACCTACTATCTAATTGAATAGAAGTTGTAGGCCTATAGATGAAAGATTATTATTTAAATATTAATGTCACGAATTCTTGACTAAACAGAAGCTGGACTGAGATAATGGATCCTAGATAAAGTAGTAGAGAGGTTGGTGAAAATTCTAATTCTACAATGAGCGAAGAATTTAAGACGCCAGACCTATAGTGCCAGGCTAAACTGCACGTACGGTCAAGGCCGTAGCTAGGGGGTATTTTGGGTGTTTGAACACCCCCGAAATGGAAAATGTAAAAAATAATTGAATGCATTTACGAGCACATGATGTAAAAACCATGAAATAAAACCATGAAAACACCCCCGAAATAGAAAATGTAGAATTAATTTGTGACATTTTCTGACGATTTCGGCCGGATGACTAAAAAAGTAATCAGTTTTTCGGGCAGGAAAGAAACACCCCCCGAAATCAAATCCTGGCTACGGCCTTGCGTACGGTACATGTATACCGCCGCTTAAACGAGACCATCATTTTTAAAGCTGCCTAGTTTTGGCCCACCGATAGCGACGAAGAAAAGGTTTTCTTGCTAATAATTGAACACCTAGGCTAGTCGAAAATTGGTTGATTTGCGCAGAGGCGCCCCACACCTGGTGACATGCAAACGAAGTCATAGACTATGGAAAGGACGAAGGTTTGTCAACAGCAGCAATTAACAAAAATATAGGCCTAATTGCCCAACAAGAATATTTGACTAAAGAAAATTGAAAAAGACAATTGGTGTAGTGGCGAAACATTATATATGCCTACCATAGATAAAAGAAATGTCATGTCATGTCAATCACCGACGTCGCTGCGCGACGGTTGGCAAAAGAAATGTAAAATTACTAATTAAAAGAACGGCGTCGTAGTGATAATTGCTTTGGCCAACGTCGTATAAGAGCCAAGAAACACTTTCTAGTAGAATTCAGTCCGCTGTCTCCAGAGCGGGTTTGTAAGAGCTCAGGTTTGTAACTTACTTGTTGCTTTTTTTAGAAAATGCAAACACAGACCATATTCGCTTGTTTTTATTGATTTGCGTAGCCATGTAATTTAATTCTTTCGCCATCTGGTTCATGGCTTCTCATAGCAGTGCCATAGCATATAGTGTATGCGCGCATTATGCTTCTCCCTATATATGCCATCATGTGTCAGGTTATTAGTGACTTTTCTCAGCGGCCCAATAAGTGCTCTGTAAATATCTCATCATCATCATCATTGCGGTCCATGGGCTCAGTGCCCGTTGGTGTCAATCGCATGTTTCACCGTCCGTCTCCACTTGTCGCTCTCCTGTGCCATTCTGTTCAATTTGTATATCTCCATTTCGCACCAATCTGTAATGTCATCCATCCAGTGTGAGAATTGTGGAAAAATAACTGGGGGGGGAGGGTTGGCCTATGATAAACTTGAAATTGGGGTGTGAAAAACAGAGTTTATTATGAGGCACTAAGAAAGACTGGGGGGTTGAAACCCCCAACCCCCGGCAATTCTCACCCTGCATCCAACCATTCCATACACGGTCTTCCCCTAATCCCCGCTCCGTCCATCATCCCAAAAATAGTTTGCTTGATGAGTCTCTCATTTCCCATTCTGCACACATGTCCAAAAAAGAGAGCACGCCAACTAGAGGTGCTCCCAGTGCTTTAGACCAAGAGAGAAAAAGTGGTTTTGAGACAACGAAAAGAGGCACTTGGCACACCAGATATATAATAAGCAGGAACGCGTCGAAGGAGGAATCTGTTCCACAGTGCAGGGCCAATGAGAGCAAAGGCTCGCGTTTTAGCCATGGCAGTCCTAGCTCGCGGGACGTGATCCTGCCTGGTCACATAGCTACTTATATAATAATTATTCTTTATTGAACAATTCATGTGGCAATGAAAATCCATCTGCAACTAAAATTTTCTAGGAAGAAGAAGACAACAATGAAGAGATGGAGTAAAGAAAATTTAGGGAACAAAGACGAAAAGCTATCCCAGAAAATTGAAGATAGTATATAAAAGAGAAAGGAGAAGCAACAACAGAGGCAAGATGGAGGACACTCAAAGATGTCATTATAAAATAGACAACAGAAACAGTATAGGACACCAAAATGGAGCGTTGCCAAGAAACTACGGTATGGATTACGGAGGAAATGGTATAAGGTAATGGAGTAAAGACGGCAGTGGAAAGAACATCAGAGTACAGAAAAGGCAAGGAAGGAGTACAAAAGATTAAACACTAAACTAAAAAGAATAATAGAAAAAGCGAGAGAGCAATGGTGGGAAGATCAGTGTAGAGACTTAGAGGAATTGCAGAAAGAGGGGAGATATGACAAAGTGTACGAAACAATCAAAAGGATCACAAAGAAGAAGACAACAGGAGGAGGAACCGCAGTGCAAGATAAGAATGGAGTGTTGCTGCAAGATCCTAAAGAAGTAAGAGGACGATGGAAAGAATGTGTGGAAGATCTATATCAGAGCAAAAAGATACCCACGTAGATTATGGAAGAAACGAAAACAGAAGACAATGAAAACATATAGGGTCGCAGATATTGAGAGAGGAAGTGTGCTGCCAGCCATCAAAGAAATGAAAGATAGTAAAACAGAGGTAAGCAGGGCTGTACACGGAGGTATACGCGGGTATACAGCGTATACTTACCTCCGGGGAAAAACGGCATCGTATACTCACCTCCCGAAAAGTAGGGTATACGCGGGTAAAAAAGGAGGGCACACCGTACACGCTAGTAAATGCTGCTGTTTAAGATGCATTTTGGCCCGATGACTTAAAAACGGTCGTCAGCTTTTTTCGGACCGCAAATGGAGGCATGGGCGGAGTTTATCAGAGGCTAGGAGAGCTAAGCCCCCAAAGAAAATCCCAGATTCTTTTTTTTACCGTGTAAATGGTATCTTTTCCCGGGCTTAGCCCCCAAGAAGGCTTTAGCCCCAGTGGCGGCGCTACGCCAGGGCATGGCAGGGCAAATGCCCTGGTAACAAAGCCTTTGCCCTGCCTGTTGCCCTGGTCGTTGCCCTGCCAGAAATTTTACCCTGGGAGAATTTGTTCGGGCATATTGCATCTAACTGTTCACGTCCGTCCGCTCTCTGGCAGGGCAAAAGTTGTGGCAAGGCAAAATTCTGGTAGGGCAAAAGTTCATGAAGAGAACAAAATCTAGCAGGGCAATTTTCAGGCAGGGCAAAAGTTCTGGCAGGGCAAAAATTCTGGCAGGGCAAAGACCTAACATTTTGGCAGGGCAAACGTTCTGACAGGAAAAAATTCAAGCAGGGCAAAAATTATGGTGGGGCAAAAGTTCTTGCAGGGAAAAATTATGTTGCTGTTTATCCACATTGCCGTATAATAGCCTACAACTAATAGCGTAGGCCCAGCTGTCGCTTTATTGTTTTTCAAATGAAGCGTAAGCATGTGCGTAGACAATTATGTAGACCTATAGTTATACATGACTCCGTTACTTTATTTGCTGAATGCTTTGCTTTCGAAATGCTACTCGAAAGAGGATTTGCAATGCTTCACTAAGTCACAGAGATTGGTCTACAGGTTGGGCCATAAAATGACCCCAAAGTATTTTTTACCATAATCTTGGCCAGAGGTAGTAATTTTAAATGAAATTTTACAAGCCTAACCCTTTCCAGCCCACCGGGTCCAATTGGACCCATACATTTGTGGGCACTACAGAATCACTATTAACTCCTAGTAGGTAAGCTGCAAATCGCTGTGACATCATTTAGCAAGATGACTGTTAGGTTGGTAAATAAAGAATTTTTTCTGATTAGTAATCTTGTTTTTAAAATAATAAAATCGAAATTTCTATCAAATTGAACTGCCCAATGTGTCAATGGCAGAGAAAAAATTTATTCGCATAGGCCTACACTTCATGAGCAAGGTCCTGGATATAAAGCTATAGTCTAATCGGCGCTTAATCTGATAAACAGTGATTGCAAAGAAATGAAGAACTAAATTGAAATAGATAGTTACTAAAATTAATGTGCCGTTTATGAAAGGAGATCGGTTCAACGCCAATATAACTGTACTGGTTTCATTGAGAAGAATCAATGGTTTCAAATATCTGGATTTGAACCCGAAGATTTTATCAACTGTGCAGAGCTATTGCTCGAGAAATACCGCAATCTGCAGCCAAAACCAAGAACGATAAGAGACTGAAAATTGATGGTCGCATTGGAGCTGATTGAGAAGATTTATCTCTTGAACACATCACCAAGTCCATCAAAAACTGTGTAAAGGACTCAAGACAAATGTGGGCATTGGTGGTGGACACATTGAACACAGAATGTGATGTAGGCTACTATCACGTTAATTTGATGATTATTATTTGAGATGAGACATAAAAAAATCGCTTTGTTGCTATTTTTGTTGCATTGTGTTTTTGATTCGTCAAAAAGTCGGTTGTCTCACTAAAAGTGATATAGGGCCTAACTCTTGTACTGTTTGAAAAATTGCGGTGAAATCTGGCCACTCTGCGCAAATATGAATTGTCGTTAAGCCTGCAAAATTTTATTAATTTTTTACTTCTGGTCAAGACATTGGTAAACACTTTAGGGGGTCTTTTTTTACGGCCCACCCTGTATAAGGTTTCTAAGATTTGCTTTTCAAATGCCAAAGAGTTCGGTGTTATGGCTTCGCCTATTTGAACCTCTGACCAGCCAACCCTAATAGTGTATACTGTATACGGTGGGTGATTTATTTGCATGCACGGTAGCGCAAAATTATAGGCATATGTAAGCCCGTACTACCGAGCACGCGACTCGCCTTCCGCCCTGGTTACTTGTGTGACTGCCCTGGCTATGCCCTGGCTCCAAAAAGTGTCTGGCGCCGCCACTGTTTAGCCCCTCCAAGAACGGAAACCAAACTCCGCCCATGAATGGAGGAGATTTTGGTCCGATGACTAAAAAAAGTCGTCAGCTTTTTTCGGACGGCAAATGGAGGAGATTTTGGCCGGATGACTAAAAAAGGCCGTCAGAAATTTCGGGGCCGAACAGGTCGGGTTTTCCTCCCGGTCAGCGTGTACTCACCTCAAAATTTACCAATACAGCCCTGGAGTGAAGTGATAATATACTGGCTTAAATACTCAAATGTCTAGGAGAAAAGGCAATAAAGGAACTGGTATACACTATGCCAAGACATATACACAACAGGAATTTGGTCAGAGTCAGAATAGAAGGAGAATATTTCGAACAGGGACAAATTGGAAGAGGAGTGCGGCAGGGGTATCCGTTGTCACCATTACTGTTTAATATCTACGTAGAAGAGTTATTAAGAGAGGCAGTTGATGGTACAGAAGAAGGACTAAAAGTAGGAGGAAAACTGGTTAAAGCTTTAAGGTTTGCTGACGATCAAGCGATGCTGGCAGGAAACGAAAAGGATCTGCAACGAATGATGGAAAAGGAAAGAATTGCTAAGAGGGGGGCTAAATAGAAATCCTAAGACAAGAATGGTCCTCACATTGATATGGAGTGTGACGTTATATGGCGCAGAGATATGGACAATGAGAAAAGAAGACACCAGGAGGGTGGAAGCTTTTTAAATCTGGGTATGGAGAAAGATGGAGAAAATTACTTGGACAAGGCACGTTACAAACGAAGAAGTACTAACGATGGTAGAAGATAAAAGATCTCTGCTTGACTCAATAAAGATGAGACAAAAGAATTGGGTGGGACATTTGCTGCGGAGGTAACTCACTGCAGAAAGAAATAATTGAAGGTAGATGGGAGAAAAAGAGGCGCAGAGGAAGATCTAGAGAAACACTGCTGGACGGGGATGATGAAGGAGGGATACAGAGAACTTAAGGACATGGCACAACAGCGTGACAGATGGAGACATTGGACGTTTGAACCCGCCACTTGGCAGAGAGCCTAAAGAAGAAGAATTGAACAATCCTTTGACAGACCGCAACCGTTTACAGTGTACATTGGTGCAGTTATCTTAATTGACATCAATCTTAACTACTAACAGAACAGAATACACGGCGCTAATAGCAGCCTACAAGACACCTCGCCCTGCAGGGCTCGAACTCGGGTCCGCTGATCTCCATGCTAGTGTGTTATCTAATGCGCAAGCGCCCCCTCCAATAATAACGTGGGAGCCCGATCAATAAAAAATTATAAGACCGGTAACCAATGAATGAATTATTGCACACGTTGTAAATACATGTGTTGCAGGAATGTCTTTCGTAAGCGGCCGATCACCTTGTCATATAATGCCTGAGATTTGGACAAGGAAGATGAGAACCTGTTTCAATGTTTTGGATTTTGATAAGGACGGTGTCATTTCAAGGAAAGATTTCGGTCTCATTGGTGAGAGATTGGCTACTGCGATAACAGACGATCCAGTATATCAAGATGAACTGAGAAGGAAAATTGATGATGTGAGTCTCATACATTTTCATATGCATGCGTTGAAAATGTTAATTTGTTAATCTCAAATACGCAGTGTGACCCATATAAGACTTTCCCCATGGTAATTTGCCAATATATTGGCCACAAGTAAGAATTTTAAAATTAAAGTTTACAGACTTAAATACATGGCCAAATTTGACCAAAATATTTCAGAACAAAAGTTATATCACTTACCCACTGTTTTTTGACGGTTCAAAAACATAGCACAACAAAACGAAACAATAAACGATTTTATTAAGTCTTATCTCAAATAATTGTTATAAAATGAACTTGATAATGCTTCACAACTTCTGTTCATTGTGCTGACCACCAGTGTCGAAACTTGCTATGAGTCTTTGTGTAAAGTTCTTGATGGCCTTGTTGATGTGTTCCAGAGGTAGGCCCTAAATCTTCCCATACCAAATCCAATTCGACAATCAATTCTATTGTCGATCTTGGTTTTGGTTGCATTTTCTGTTAGGCCTATATTTCCAGCAAAGCGGTCCATACATGATGATCCATGGGGTTCAAATCCGGAGATTTGGGACCATTGACTTTTCCCAATGAAACCAGAGCAATTGACATTGAGCCGATATCATTTGATCAACGGCATATTTCTTGACTCTCAATTTAACCCTTTATTTCTGCGCTCTCGCTGTTTTCCAGAGCTGCGTACAACGGCCAAAACAGTAATTATAATTTTATCTTCCGGATCTTGCTCGTGAAGTGTCTGAAAACACATTTTTCTGCCATTGACACCTTGTTTTTTTTTTAAATTTTGCTTTAGGTAGACCCCTATTTCAATTTTATTGCCTCAATAATTTTTTTTATTAATCTGACAGATTCTTTGATTGCAACTTGATCGTCATCCTGCTACGTGGCTTCACAGTGACGTGCAGCTATTCTGGCACCCTGTTTCTTTCTAAATAACAATAATACTAATGATTATCTTGCAATATCAAGGTTATTAATTTTGATAACAATAACTTGAGATATGACCTAATGAAAAAGTTAGTTGGACTCACTAAAAGTGATATAACTTTCGTTTTGTTTGAAATATTTTGGTGAAACCTGGACATTATACGTAATTGTGAATTGCCTTGAATTTTATAAAAAATTTGGTGTACAGATTATTACCTCTGGCCATTGGCCAAGCTATAAGTAAAAAAGCCCTGGTTCTTTTTTCCTACCCTGCAGATTTGATCCTGTGACAAACAATTGCATCTGCACGTGTATATATAACCTATAGAATGAAAGACTCAACTGAGAGTCTTTAAATTCTCTACTTCTGTTTTGTTGTTTTTCTGTTGTGGAAAATTGTTCATTCAATGATTAAAACCCAGTTGCGTTGCGACTCTAAAATGACCCAGATGCTTAAAATCTCTTTTCTATTTTTCTTTTTGGCCATAGATCTCTGTCTCTGTCTCTTTCTTGGATGGTATAAAAGCTTCAAGAATAACGCAACAGACCTACTCGCCTGGGTCCTGGCTGGGTCCTGGCTAGACCAGTAGCCTTATTCCGCATAATGAATAATTGTTAACGTATTAGAAACCATGGGCGCCCGCAGAATTTTTTGCAGGGGGGGCAAAATTTTTAAGTTGGTCACGGTTAAATTTCCTAGTCGCAAGAGCTTACAAATTGCAAAGCTGGAAAGTGAGAATATGGGTATTTTTCAAAGAGGTTTCTTAATGCATATTTTTCAGTTTCATTTGGTGTAGGCCTATCATTTTCAATATGAATAGTCTTCTTAGAGCGAAGAAATTTATTAAAAATTATAAGTAGAATGTTAAAAGGTAGGTTTTTTAAGGAGCGCTATATAATGAATGAATGAATAAATGAACGAAAAACAGGTATCAGTTTTAAAGAGGCAAGTGCTCCATCAAGTTACTTCTATATTTTAATCGTAATTTCTAAACTTCTTAAGTGCCATTCCAAAGTCAATTGAAGGGCACCAGCTTATTCAGAAGCGCTGCATCGAGTCATCAGGCTGTTCAAAGGGCAGTCAAGAAAGAGGTCCAAGTCCTGTATCCAGAGGGTCAGATGTTAATGCAGGTGTCGTTTAGGAAGGTGGAGGATCCCAAGGATCAGAGGAATGGGGTATCAACTCTTTTGAACACACGAGACGTTGGTTTTGGGAGAAAATCTCGAGGCTTAATAACCAGAGCCAATTATCCAAGTTTATCTACAGCTTTACCTACCTAAATTCTGTAGGCCTACTAGCTGGCAGCATGCAAAATGGACAAAATGTAGCCTGACTTAAAGCAGGTCTACTTGATTCCATATATAACGCTGGTGAATATGTAGATATTCATTACTTAATTTCAATGGGTTGTTGATAAATTTCAAATTGTTTACATTAGTGTAGTTTATTGATAATTAATTGTTGGTAGTTGTGAAAATTGCATTAGCCTACAGCGAGATTCCAGACAAGTAGGCCATAATCGATAGGAATACTATTTGTATGGGCACCCAAGGGAGGGTTAAAAGTCATTGTTACCGTTTTCAGCAAGAGCTTGAAAAAAATTCAGGGCAGAAAATTAAGAGCTTCTTTATTTCTAAAGAGATTTCATTACTTAAATTTCTGACTTTCACTTAAGTGTATCATTCGCAACATTAGTATTTCAATGGAAAAAATTTCTTAAACACCAAAAGTAGTAGTTAGAAAAATAGGTTTCGATTTTCCAGGGGGGGCAAGTGCCCCCCCTTGCCCCTATGTGCGGGCGCCCATGTTAGAAACCTATTACGCTGGATGGTTGGAGATACATGTATGTATATATATATATATATATATACTTCGTTTATTCAAGAAAAACTAAGTTGACATACCGCAACTTATTACATGAAAACAAAAACAAAAAAAGTATTTTAAAGAAGCAAATGGGCTAAAGTAACGAGTGTGCGTAGAATTCAGACTGGAAGCATGCGAAAGATAGATTTCTGGTTCCTAGAGTTAAGTTAGTTAACACTGCGAACTTTCTTAAACAGAACACGAGAGATGAAATTAAAGTCATCTTTTCTAGATGCCTATCGGTTTGTGGGCCTAGTTTTGCTTGCGTACTCTTTATAAAGTGGGACAAGAAAGTGATTCCCTAAGCCTCTGTAGAGTGCTATGAACTCTAACAGCCTACGCCTGCTAAACTGCTAAAGTTAGCAAGTAGGCCTAAGTGTTCTGCAAGAACGAGAATGACGGCTGTATGCTGTGAAAATTTGCTACAAACCAATTCTTCGCGACACACCAGCGACACACCATTCATTTTTACGCGAGACACCACCGGTCTATTCGCGACACGCTAGTGTGTCGCGACACCCCGGTTGAGAACCTCTGCCCTAAGGTTTGTTGCTAATATTTTAGCCAAAAATAAGAATTTTTAAATCACTTTTTATAGGCCTAAAGGTAATTCATTTCCACGCACAACAGTCAAATTTCACTAGAACTTTTCAAACAGAATACAAATTATATTTGGCCTACTTTAGCTAAACCACCCACTGTTTTGACAATCTAAAACCATAACGCAACACAAACTGACAAAAAACACATAAAATAATTGTTATCAAATAAACTTCACATTGCCAGATAATCATTGTTATTATTTTTAAAATGAAACATGTACCAGCGTAGCTGCGCGTAACTGTGACATCACTTAGCAAGATGACTATCAAGGTGTAAACAAAGAATTTTTCAGATTAATATTTTTTATGAAACAATAAAATTGAAATCTATAAAACATTAAAACTGCTGAGGTGTCAATATTGCAGGCAAGATACAGGCTAGATTCAGACACTTCATGAAGCTAAAGCCATGATATTCTGATAAGCGTTAAGAGTGGTGAAAGTAAGAGTTTAATTGAGAGTTAAGAAATATGTCGTTGATAAAAGAGATCTGCTCAGTGTCAAAGGACCCATTAGCAGGGCCGTAGACAGGGGGTGTTGTGGGTGTTTGAACACCCCCCAAATGGAAAATGTAAAAAATTTAAATTAGTTTTTTTCATTTTCCATTAGATTATCTAATGCATTTTCTAGCACGTGATGTAAAAACCGTGAAATAAAACCATGAAAACACCCTCCGAAATGAAATAATAGAATGCATTAGCCAGCAAGCACATAATGAAAAAAGCATGAAATTAGGCAAACTGACTAAAAGAGGGTCGTAAGGTTTTTTGACGGGAAAAACGGAATATGTTCTTGTTGAGATTCAGAACAAATGACTAACAAAAGGCCGTCAGAAATTTTGGCGACTAAAAAGAAGGTCGTCACAAATTTTCCGGCGAAGAAACACCCCCCAAAATCAAATCCTGGCTACGGCCTTGCCTATTAGGTCTATGTGTCCTAGTTCCATCGAGAGGAAACAATGGCCATCAAAGACCGCTACAAAGAGACATAGAGCAAGACTTTAGTGTTGGCTACGACGGTGGACACATTGAACGCAAGTTGTGAAGCAATATCAAGTTTACTTGATTATTATTTGTCATGTGACTCGATAAAATTGTTTTTGCTAGCTTTTTCTACGCTATGTTTTTGGATCGTCAAAAGAACAGTGAGTGAACACATTTGAAGTGATATAATATAATTATGTTCTGTTTAAAATGTTTTGGCGAAATTTGGCTGTGGTAGGTAGGTTAGAATTACCTTTAGGTCTGTAGAAAGTTATTTACAAATTCTTACTTCTGGCCAAAATAGTGCAAAAACTTGCAATAGGCCCTATTACTTTTTCGGCACACGCTGCACAGGTAGGCCTCTGTCCGAATGTATGTATATGTACATTAGGCCATTTCATTTATGTATGGGAAAAATATTTTTTTTAAAATTCTATGGTGCACCCCTCCTATATTGTTTCTAATGGCAAAATGTGAATGTTAACCAAATTTTAGGTCATTTCGTGGTGTTTTGACCCCCGCCCAACACGATCAACCGGTTTAGTTAATAAATCATTGTTTTCCTGCATGACAAAATGTTTGTATTATAACACAGTTTACTATACAATGAATACAAACTACATATATAGAAACTAACAAGTTTGGTAATAGTGTATACACATTACACAATGATATCATGTCAAATCACTATACTGAATTTAAGGTTTTTGTGGAAGAGAAGGTTAATTTCTTTAATGTCTCTTTTTGAAAGTTGGGAATTTCTTTGCGTTGATATTCGACCATTTGCAATAAAAACTGTTTTTGTGTTTCATCATTGGTAACACTAGTTGAGAAGTCTTGGATTAGTTTCACAGCCCGTTCCGCCAGATCATTCACCACTTTGACATGCCGCACATATGTATCAGCTTCTTAGTAATTGGAATCATTATGAAATTCACTAACAGGTTTTCCTAGCCAGTCGGCGCCAATTCCCATGCTGTGAAACAAGAACCAGGATTTGGGTCCAATAAGGGATGATAGCTTTGTAGGCTACTGTGGCTCAGCATAGGAAACATTGGAAGGCCCCTTTCAGACTGTCTTGGTCTAGGAATTCGGAGCAGGGTTCGAGCAATCTGCTGCCTTTCTGAAGTGGAAAGCCTGTTTGAAAAGAGAGAGAATACAGCACATTCTTCTGTTAAGTTCCAGAAGTGCCTTTCCAAGGCTTTCATGGCTGCATTGGCAACTTGTGGATCATGCTTGCAATACTTGTTCAAGTCATGCCATAGCTTGAGATCATTATACGCTGCATCGGCCCCAATGGATGAAGAGAGCCAGTTTTCAACGTAGAATAGCGCATTAAATTTACACAGTGCTTCCAATTTGCTGATCATGTCCTTGTCATATCCCGCTTCAGCACTGAAAGCCAACATCTTTGCAGGATACAAAATGGATGGCATCCATCGAGCATGATGCGCTGCTCCTGGCTTCAGCCAGTGTAAGCTTATTCCTCTTTCAGGTGTCTCACCCAGAAATATCAACATTAATTCAGCACATACCCGATAGTCAGCGCGAGGTAGCAAGTTCTATTTATTTGAAGTAGAAAGTATTCTCTTCAGTGACTGTATAGGATTTCCTAGTGCGTTTCAAAGACCTGTCTTTGATTTCCAGGGTTTTAAAACCAGCTTCTGTGTTAATTGTTGGTCAAATAGAATCTCTTAATTGTATTAAATTGGCGTTGTCAGGGCCTGATGTTGCACCAAACAAGTCTTTGTGAACTGAACTCAAGTTTCTTTCAAAAATGTGATGCCAACAAGCCACCTATAAGCCACGCTTCAGGCACTTCTCTATCATCCTTTCTAAGTAATGGGCGGTTTGGTGTGGATGAAATTGGAGGAACTACTTCCTGAGGTGGTTCTTTTTTCATATATTCACTCCTTGCTACCATGGGTACAGCCTCTAAAAGGTAAAGCAAAAAATTTACAAATTGCTACCATGTTGTCGATGTCCATTTTGAACATAAAACTACTTTTTAGGTGGGCGGGGGTCAAAACATGGCCTACAGACCTGAAAATTTGCAGGCAATTATGTTTAAGTAATAGTAACAATATGGCAGGGGTGCACAATGAACATTCTAAAAAATTTTTTTTTGCAATGGCCTAATGTACATGTATGTGTACTATTGTATAGCCTATATATGCATAATATGTACGACTGAAAGTATAAGTTACAATTTTTAAATATTGTTAATATTATGGAATGTTAATTTAAACAAGTCTTGCAACTAAGCTGCTATCAATCAAGCTAATGCATTCCGACACGTTTGATGGAGGAACGTTGCACATCTTTCCAAAGTAGATGTTTGAAACCTATAGTTATTACAGATGCAAGGATTATTTATTTTATGTTATAAAAATATAGCCAATAGGCCTACCTCAAGCCATATGCATGTATCACTCAGCTTGTTGTGTAAGTATAAAACTGATGCAACTTATTTTCTTTAGAACATCGTCTTCATTGAAGTTCCGGTTGTCTGACACTGCTGTTGTTACATTTTATTTATTGCCTTTCAATTACGGTTATAGCTTTGGCTAAGATTCAGTGGTTCAACGAAAACGAATGAGAAGGGACTCATGACAGAAGCCACGATGATTGACTCCCTTATGAAACAAAGGAATGATCCAAAGCTGAAGGCTGCAATATGCGACTGCTGCAAGGTCTTTTTCGATTCTGTGGATACCAACAAAGACGGCTACATTCAGCTCCAAGAATTCCGCAGAGGAATTATCAACGCTGGTTTTCCTGACACGAGAGTAGCAGAGCACCATTTCAAGGTCATCGATACCAATCACGCTGGAAAGATCAGTGTTGATGACTTTACTCGCGCTTATCTGGAGTTCTTTTTGTTCGAGGAAGAAGATTCGCCGTACAATTTGTTTTATGGCCGTCTTTTATAGGGCCTGGCTGCTAAGCAATAACTGCCCTCTTCAACCGCGTTATTTGGTCTTGCAGTTTGCTTTTAAAGCTACGTGTAAGTCTATTATTTTAAATAAACTGTATTTTATTACAACGTCCGTTTACAGGTTTAGTATAGTGGATAATGTTGGAATTTATGGATTAAATGTGGGCTAAGCCATCATTGTAGAGGATTCAGACATAGGTTAACTTTTAGGAAATACCCGTGGTGTTGGAGTCATTTGGACGCGTTTGTTGAACAGACTCTTCAACAGAAATGTCTGGCCCCTGCTCAGGGCAGCCTTTGGCTCCTAAACTATTCTTTGACTTGATGTAGGCATTATTACATGGGCGTGTCCTATAAGAAACAAAAATTTAAAAGATCATATTCACATAATTGAAGCTTAAACTCACTGTAAATAGTTAAGTGATGGCGGAATAATGCTGTTATGTAAAAAGAAGGCGCATAATAAACTGTATGTCTACAACTGATTATTTCAATTTGTTATAAGTTGATTGCGAGCAGACGAGAAGCTCCTTTAAGCTTCATGTGCATATGCCCCAAATATGCCTCCATGTTGTAGGTGGGGGCCTGCCTTCGAAGAGCAGCACAATTAGCAGGCCGACTGTGAGCGGCGATATAGAAATTAATTACTAATTGCATTACATTATTATTAGGAAAATTATTCATGTGCATGAAGTCATTGCAGCTTAATAATAATTATTGTTATCCCCTCCCTTCACTCTGCGTGGAACTCTACTTTCTGGATCACTATCTGCATATCTCTCTCTCTCTCTCTCTCCCTCTCCCTCTCCCTCTCCCTCTCCCTCTCCCTCTCTCTCTCTCTGTCTCTCTGTCTGTCTGTCTGTCTGTCTGTCTCTCTCTCTCTCTCTCTCTCTCTCTACTCAGAGTCGCTCCCGACTATAGCGCGGACACTGCATCGGAGTTTCACGCCGAAGCGCTGAGCTATTGTGAGTGAAGGACTTGCCCAAGGTCCCTACACAGCGACTTGAGGTTGGCTTCGAACCTGCAACCCTCCGACTGCAAGGCCACGAACATACCCACTACACCACCGCGCCCCACAAGTGTACATGTATTCCGTACTTACCGTACTGCTGCTGAAGTCTTTCTGATAGTGCTTCCCAACATGGATTGTGCAACAGCGTCAATAAAATAATGTCACTTACCTAGCTACACCTTACATTTTTGCCACTTTCAGGGGCCCCCTTTCTTGCGGGGGCCCCCCTCCGGTCGGAGGGTACGGATGGCGGTCGCTACTCTGGGTGCAGCTAGCCATCTCCCAACGCCTTGAAGCTAAGCATCTGCAGGAAATGCCATTGAAATGACACATTAGAAGTTACTGAAGGTTAGACAGGAAAGAAGATGAGAATCGACTAAGCAATATTGTATCAGATCGATACAATTTTAAATTGCTAATTAAAAGAATGACAAAGTTTTGAAAGTAATCATTACTTTAGTCAATGACGTAGGCCTATGAAAGCCAAGAAACCTTTACCATGGCAGAACTTAGTTAGAAAGCGCAGAGGTTTGTAACTTTGTTACTCTCTAGGTCAGAGGTTCTCAACCTTTTTTCGCACTCGACACACTAAACTTCGAACAAAATTTGGCCTAGACCTATGTATTTGAAATTGCTACAAATTTTAATGAATGAAAATTAATGTTCACACTGAATGCTTTCTAGTTTCTAATTTTTCTACAATTTCAAATTCTACTCATTTGAATTTACAATTCTACGTCGTTTTATGACTGATGGGTTAATTGTTTGACCTAACAGTTAAAGTGATTTCTGTTCCTGGATTTTCTTTCGATCATAGTAAGATGAGGATCCACAGACTTTGTGAGTGCAACACGTAGGCCCTAGCCTGCAACTGCGCAGCAACCCTGAAGACTTTAAACTTGGGTCCTTGCCAGTTAACTAGACTAACGAATGAAAATAGTCAAATATGAGTGATATAAAATTGCTTTAGATTTTTAAAAAGCATGATATGTTGCAAATTATCCAAAGTCCGAGCCACTCTTATAGCTCAAGGCAAAACAAGAAACATGGGATAACGGTAGCTAAGCACTATACCGAAACTAAACGCCCTTCAAAAAGCCGAATTATAATAATTATTGTAACGGAAAACTCGAAAACGTAGGCTTAGGCTACAGGTAAATTTCTAGTTTAAACACTTGGGCCATTGGGGCTTCTGGGTCCCTGGACTTTGTCCACCTTCCTTGGGTCTCCAAAAGGAAATTGCAAAAGCAATGCTGCAGAGACGAAACCGTATTGTAAAAATCAATAAAACTGTCACATTTCTAATTAAAACAATGGCAAAGTGACAATTGCATTGGCCAACGTCGTATAAGAGCTAAGAAACATTCGTCAGTAGCCTATCTTCAATTTAACCACCTCTAGAACCTAGAAAAGTGCTAGTGTTTGTGATTCTGTTGCTCTCTAGAAAATATGAACACAAACCATAATATTCGCTTGTGAAACTGTAAATTTACCTATCTCTCTCTCTTTCAGGCTCGGATTAATCCCTCTCTGGGGAGGGGTCAGCCACTTGTAGGCTATCCTCCTCTTCCACTGTAAATTTACCGTTTTGTTTTATTGAATTGGGTATTCAGCTATTCATGTCAGTTTAATTATTTCTCTACTTGGCTAATGAATTACTGTACCACCTTTTTAAATCACAATTTTATATTGTGCAGCGTTTTATAAACTGCAAATATTATGCACTTAAGAAGTTCGAGTGCGCATTGCAGATACAGATAAAAACTATCTTGCGCATTTTTGGTATTAAGGAACGGAACTCCTTTAGCCATCTGCCACCGAGTTACCACAGAGCCACCATTAATTTTAGCTACCATTCAACTTGATTTCCAGTTGCATATGCCAGTCGCTGCTTTGATGATGAATATAACCCTTGAATAAATCATCGAACTTGTTGGAAATACAATGTTTTGCAGGGAAAACCTTCGTAAACGGTAGGCTCTGCTCTGGCAGGATGTTATATTGGGCGTGTCATATCATAAATTCCTCCCGCCTTGTATTAATTAAGAGGAGATTCCATATCTCGATGGACACATTTACACCTCTAGTAGACTTGCAGCTTTTAATATCACAGAGGAAGTTTTCAATTATCCGCGAATCAAGCAATGTGCAGTCGCCTACAGCTTGCAAACCCTAACGTTTGTTGCACAGCTCATGAGAAAATTGTTGTGAGGGAATTCTTCGTGTTCCATCCTCAGTTTTTAAAGTGGGTAGGGAATTCCTTCCTTTCCCTCCCCAGATTTACGGCCCTGCTACTCCACGACATAATATGGGGCAGCCCATTAGGTTCCTTTATTGCAAGTCCTTTAATATTATTGTTGACCGATGTGTGAGAGACTGAGAGCTTGAGAGCCAGGTTTATTGCATGCGCAGCGTGTGCTTGTGTGCGTGCGCTTGGGGCGCGTGGTGTAGTGGTATGTTCGGTGCCTTGCAACCGGAAGGTTACGGGTTCGAATCCACCTAAAGACGCCGCGTATGAACCTCTGATCAAATCCCTAACTCGCAAATATATTGGTCTCGCAACAAATTGCTCATGAGCTTCGGTGAGAAACTCGCCCACTGGCTGCACTCTGCCAGTGCCAGTCCCAAGCCTGGACAAAGGAGGAGGGCGACACTGATCATCGTTGTTATGGCAGCGTCGTTAAACAGTAACAATTCAGATAAACTGCGATTCAGTGTCCGCGCTGCAGTCGAGAACGCAGTGCTTAATCTACTCCCCCTGCTTTGGAGGAGGCGGGTTTCTGGGGGACATTTAGGGCTGAGACACCGACGACACCCAGCTTCCATCGGTCAAATTTTCTGACGACCTTTTAAAATCATTTGGTCAAAATTTTCTAGAAATCTGCCATTCTTGCATGGTGCTGGAAAAAATTGATAAGACGCTTTTTCCAAAAAATGTATAACACACAAAAGCCCTCCTGAAGTCAAAAGGAGCCAGCACCGAGTACTAAGTGACATCACATACTCTGTGCATGAATAATCATGCAGTGTAACAAAAAACATATGGTTCACATTATGTGTTATATACATGTGCATTTTTGACAAAAAACGTGTTGAAATGTCGACATTTGAGTTTAAGTCTAATAATATGTACAGGTACTGTATATAATGTATATAATATATTATAAATATTTATACAGGCCTATAGTCCGTGTATGCAGGTGCGTCTTTATCGTTAAAGCGATACAAACGTCATCATAGTAGGCTAATTGTGACTGGTACAGATAGGCCAGCGAATAGATCTACCTACATAACAAGCATAGCCCTGTTGTTGTATAATATATAATTGTAAGAGTGTTGTTTACGTAAAATTAGTCAAGGCAGCTCTAATTGTCTAGGTTTGAAGAGTAATTATCTTACAACGTCAGAATGACGCAACGGCATAACACCTGTTAATTGTCGTCGAGAACAACAACAGGAACAGCGCAACAACGACAGCTGTGCGTTGAGCATCTCTTCCTTTGATGTTGACCGCCTCCGTCTAATCAGGTTGCAACCTGAACCAGTATTTATAATGACTATAAATCGAAAACAGACGTTTCCTATAAAAACACAAGCGGCTTCAGCTTCAGTCGCATAAGCGACATAATATGCAGACAGCTGCTTTGCTTGACGTCGGCCATGCGTCATAGGTTTCTCACCTCTCTCTATTGCAATTAATCTAGGCAGCCAGCTGCAGATTATAAGATGTGGCATAACATATTTTATTAATTGAGATTGTATATTCTTTCGTATACGTTCATAGGTTTCTCGCCTCTCTCTATTGTAATTATTATTTAGGCAGCCAGATTATAAGATGTGACAAAACATAATTTGTTATTGAGATTGGATATTCTTTCGTATACGTTCATAGGTTTATCACCTCTCTCTCGATTGTAATTAATATAGGCAGCCAGATTATAAGATGTGACTTAACATATTTTTTTTTATTGAGATTGGATATTCTTTCGTATACATTCATAGGTTTCTCACCTCTCTCTATTGTAATTAATTTAGGCAGCCAGATTATAAGATGTGATAAAACATTTTTTTTTATTGAGATTGGATATTCTTTCGTACCCCGGTATACATTATCGTAAGTCGGTAATTCTAAAAAAGTTCAATTGTTCCACATCGCTGAAGATGATACTTCAGCGATGTTTTTGAAGAACGGTGGACGACGTGCTTGCTTTAATTAAGACAGTTTATTTCACCACCATCGTCGACCTCTTCATCGACATTTAGGGCCTACTTTGAATTGCAAAATGATCGCTTAATTGTCCAATTAAACGATTCACAACTACAATTGTTTACCACATTGTTCACTCCTAAAAAATAATGGGTGACTTGACATCATGAAATTTAAAGAATGATAATAATTAATCGATAACAAGCCGAAATTAGCCTAACCGATTAAAAATTTTCAACGATTAATCGTTAAAATCCGAGAACGTAAAAGACTGAAGACAAGGTATACACTATACAGGCATAGGTCTAATAGCAGCAGTGAACACTTTTGTCGCAGATTATTCTAGGATATATTTTTATAAAAATTAATTTAGTATAAATGCACTTTCAACTACAGTCAAATAAAGACAGTAATAGACAAATCTGATGGCCATATTTTGTGGCTTTCTTTGACGGGCAACCTTGCTCACTAACCTGAAATGGCAGCGTCAGCAATAGGGCTTACACAATAATTTCAGCAGGTCACGTCATGGTCACGGGAGTTATTCAGCAGGTCGACAAAATCAAGCCTAAATGGAACGATCGAATATATGAAAAATTCCAAGGAATTTTGGTAGGTCGTAGGACAGGTCAAGTGCACAGTATAATTTAACCTAGCCAAGAAATTATCTCAAATGACCTGCTCAGTGGCGGCGCTAGGAAGGCTAGGGGGGCTGAGACCCCTCGCCTAAGAAAGGCTAAGCCCCCCTGAAAAAGGCCATTCGGGGTTTTTTACATGCAAAACTTTAAATATTTCCACGATTTTCAACCGGATGACTAAAAAAGGTCGTCAGAAATTTTGGCGGACGAAAATGGCAAATTTCCACGAGATTTCGGTCGGATGACTTTAAAAAGGTCGTCAGAAATTTTGGCGGATAAAAATGGAAAATTTCCTCCGGAGGCTTCAGCCCTCCCAAAACTGAAATCCTGGCGCCGCCACTGGACCTGCTGCGACTCATGGTGGCACCGCCACTGTGATACTCATAATATTGTAATATTATACGGCGGCTCTGTAATGTGATCATCGGGTAGGCCTACCGTTTCACGTTAATGCCGCTCTATAGATCTGAGTAATGACATCGTAATAATGCTATTTTTTACCTACTTTTCCTGTATATATATATATATATATTATATTGTTTGCGTGTGTGTGTGTGCCTTATATAAATCACAGAGACTGCGCCTAAATCCAGCTAAAGCTGAATTTATTGATGGGCTATATAGGCAATCGTAAGCAACTCGCTATATATATAAATAAATTATAAATAGGTTATATATATATATATAATTATATAAGTTATAGGCCTATATACAGGATGACCCTGTAGAAATGCAACAACTTTGACGCCTTATATATATATATATATATATAGCTTGAATACTTTTTATCTGAGCGTCTTGTCCAATATATCAGATTGAACATAATTATCCATTCGATCATTCTGCAAAATATCGACGAGATACTACTACGACGTTTTGAGATAATGCTATTAATATTCGACGTGGTGTCCTGTTAGGTTAGACCGTTAGACCATGCAGGAGCGCACTTTTGCTCCTCCTCACATTCACCGTCTTGACCGATACTGTTGGGTTACTATATATCAGCTGCGTCAGCTTCGCACAATTTCTCGTTCACTAAGTTAACGTCTATAGTGCTGTCACCCCCACCCCTATAGTCCATTCTTTCATTACAGCCTGCCTTGACCATTGCTTGCGACTTTACACTGGCCTCCCATCCAATCGAATAGTTTGTCTGGACCAAGTCTTATGCGCTCTGCAGCGTCGTCTAGAATTGAATAAATTTCTAAATTTGTCCAGTTATATATCTTTGATGACTTCCTACTCAACAGTGCACTGGGTATATAATATGATCGATGCTATATGGTTCGGCAATGTCAGCTTTGCGATGTCCAGTACTATCTGTAAGAGCTCTGCTGCTCAACAACCGCCCATTCCACTCTGCACGAAATGGGTATATGCCCAACTCTTGGTTCTGCACGAAATGGGTAGGCCCAACTCTTGGTTCTGCACGAAATGGGTAGGCCCAACTCTTGGTTCTCCACGAAATGGGTAGGCACAACTCTTGGTTCTGCACGAAAAGGGTAGGCCCAACTCTTGGTTCTGCACAAAATGGGCAGGCCCAACTCTTGGTTCTGCACGAAATGGGTAGGCCCAACTCTTGGTTCTGCACGAAATGGGTAGGCCCAACTCTTGGTTCTGCACGAAATGAGTGGGCCCAACTCTTGGTTCTGCACGAAATGGGTAGGCACAACTCTTGGTTCTGCACGAAATGGGTAGGCCCAACTCTTGGTTATGCACGAAATGGGTAGGCACAACTCTTGGTTATGCACGAAATGGGTAGGCCCAACTCTTGGTTATGCACGAAATGGGTAGGCACAACTCTTGGTTCTGCACGAAATGGGTAGGCACAACTCTTGGTTATGCACGAAATGGGTAGGCCCAACTCTTGGTTCTGCACGAAATGGGTAGGCCCAACTCTTGGTTATGCACGAAATGGGTAGGCACAACTCTTGGTTCTGCACGAAATGGGTAGGCCCAACTCTTGGTTCTGCACGAAATGGGTGGGCCCAACTCTTGGTTCTGCACGAAAAGGGTAGGCCCAACTCTTGGTTCTGCACGAAATGGGTGGGCCCAACTCTTGGTTCTGCACGAAATGGGTAGGCCCAACTCTTGGTTATGCACGAAATGGGTAGGCACAACTCTTGGTTCTGCACGAAATGGGTAGGCCCAACTCTTGGTTCTGCACGAAATGGGTAGGCCCAACTCTTGGTTATGCACGAAATGGGTAGGCCCAACTCTTGGTTATGCACGAAATGGGTAGGCACAACTCTTGGTTCTGCACGAAATGGGTAGGCACAACTCTTGGTTCTGCACGAAATGGGTAGGCCCAACTCTTGGTTATGCACGAAATGGGTAGGCACAACTCTTGGTTCTGCACGAAATGGGTAGGCACAACTCTTGGTTCTGCACGAAATGGGTAGGCCCAACTCTTGGTTATGCACGAAATGGGTAGGCACAACTCTTGGTTCTGCACGAAATGGGTAGGCCCAACTCTTGGTTATGCACGAAATGGGTGGGCCCAACTCTTGGTTCTGCACGAAATGGGTAGGCCCAACTCTTGGTTATGCACGAAATGGGTAGGCACAACTCTTGGTTCTGCACGAAATGGGTAGGCCCAACTCTTGGTTCTGCACGAAATGGGTAGGCCCAACTCTTGGTTCTGCACGAAATGGGTAGGCCCAACTCTTGGTTATGCACGAAATGGGTAGGCACAACTCTTGGTTCTGCACGAAATGGGTAGGCACAACTCTTGGTTATGCACGAAATGGGTAGGCCCAACTCTTGGTTATGCACGAAATGGGTAGGCACAACTCTTGGTTCTGCACGAAATGGGTAGGCACAACTCTTGGTTATGCACGAAATGGGTAGGCCCAACTCTTGGTTCTGCACGAAATGGGTAGGCACAACTCTTGGTTATGCACGAAATGGGTAGGCCCAACTCTTGGTTCTGCACGAAATGGGTAGGCCCAACTCTTGGTTCTGCACGAAAAGGGTAGGCCCAACTCTTGGTTCTGCACGAAAAGGGTAGGCCCAACTCTTGGTTCTGCACGAAATGGGTGGGCCCAACTCTTGGTTCTGCACGAAATGGGTAGGCCCAACTCTTGGTTCTGCACGAAATGGGTAGGCCCAACTCTTGGTTATGCACGAAATGGGTAGGCACAACTCTTGGTTCTGCACGAAATGGGTAGGCCCAACTCTTGGTTATGCACGAAATGGGTAGGCACAACTCTTGGTTCTGCACGAAATGGGTAGGCACAACTCTTGGTTCTGCACGAAAGGGGTATGCACAACTCTTGGTTCCATTTATTGCACGAACTTCAACAAAGCAGAATCTAGTCTTTTCCATGGTGGGCCCGCGCAGTAGTCTGAAATGGGCTGCTACAGGAGCTATACGTCTGCTCCTGGTTTTTTCCTGGAGCAGCATATATTATTATTTTTATTAAACTCAAACTACATGTGCTTTAGCGCCGTGCTGGAGTCGGGAGCTTTTCTGAGTAGTCCCCTTGAAGAGGTACTTTAGAAATTCTTGATTTAATGAATATATTGATTCCGAAAATTTATATAGCGCTTCTTTAAGACATTTACTCTGCGCTGGCCGACTTGATGTTAAGTGCCATTGAGCATGGGCGGAGACCTAGGGGGGGACAGGGGGGGACGGTCCCCCCCAATAAAAGTGTTGGGGGGGGACGGCCCATGCATTTGTCCCCCCAATGTTTGAGCGCGAAGACTTTTTGGGACGGCGGAAAAAATTTTTGCGAGATTTTCGGCGGATGACTAAAAAAAAAAAAAAAAAAAAAAAGGTCATCAACTCTTTTTTGGCGGCGAAAATAGAAAAATTTCGTCGAGATTTGGGCGGATGACTAAAAAAAAAAAAAAAAAAAGGTCATCAACTTTTTTGGCGGCGAAAATAGAAATTTTTTCCGAGATTTCGCCGGTCGTCAGAAATTTTTCGGAAAATCTCGCGTCTTTCCGTCCCCCCCAATTCTCGGCCCAGGTCTCCGCCTATGCCATTGAGGACAAATAATATTACGCTATATATATATATAAATATATATATATATATATAGCGTGGTGTCAAGGGCAAATGGTCCATTCGCAATCTCTATCAGCATATAGTTTGACCAGGGCATTTATTAACGTGCAGTTGTACACAAAATGTGCAGTTCTAAATGGATTTGTGCAGTTGTAGAATCACTTCTGTACAGCTAACACTAGCAAAAAAAGGTCACTGTCCTCCGATTGAAAGTAATTTGCCATGGATGGAGGATGGGAAAGGAAAGAAGGAGTGCAGTTCTAAAAAATCCTTTTAAAACAGCCCTGAGTTTGACCTATACATGCAGAGCTTTTCATCTCTGCTGCTTCCAGTCTGATACTTCGTAACGGTGTTATATATATATAATATAATATAATATATATATATAATATATATATATATAACACTGAACAGGGAGAACGATATGAAACACTGAACAGAGAGAACGACTATAATAGGTCTACCGTGCACAATCTAGCAGCTCTAGCTTATAAATACAAATACAAATACACGTGAAAATATAGGTAGGCTGTTAATCAAACTCTTTCGTGCATTGACAAGAAACAATAGAATGATCGTTTGTTGATCTATAGATCTATATAGTGTCTGATATCACGGTTGCAGAGGCAGATAGTCGATTTCAGATAAGTCATCTTCCTCATCCCACGGAGCAACTGCAAAGTAAGATGGCAACAGATGGAACTTTTTCCTGCGTCCGAATCTAAAACAAAGACACAGCAAGCATCCAATACATGTCAGTCGAATCAACACAGGATATACACATTCATATATATAGCATTATAGCCTGTATATAATATATACACAATTTATATATACGCATTGTACATTATACATTAAACATTTTGCATATACATTATAGGCTTGCATGCATACATGTATACAATGGCCTATATAGGCTACATGCACATTGTACAATGTATACATGCATGCATACATTGCATTTCCAGAAGCGTTTACAATATGTTGCGCTATCCTGGATTTTAATACCAATTGGCTGAATCTCGGATTGACTGTTAAGACATAATAATATTTTATTATGCCAACCTAAGAAAATAGCTTCTAAAATATCGTTGTGTTCGCAGAGAGAAGGTGAAGAGAAGAAGAAGAAGAAGAAGAAGAAGAAGAAGAAGAAGAGGAAGAAGTTGAAGAAGAAGAAGAAGTTGAAGAAGAGGAAGAAGAAGTTGAAGAAGAAGAAGAAGTTGAAGAAGAAGAAAAAGAAGAAGTTGAAGAAGAAGAAAAAGAAGAAGTTGAAGAAGAAGAAGAAGAAGAAGAAGAAGTTGAAGAAGAAGAAGATGAAGAAGAAGAAGACGAAGAAGAAGAAGAAGAAGTTGAAGAAGAAGAAGAAGTTGAAGAAGAAGAAGAAGAACAAGGTGAAGAGAAGAAGAAGAAGTTGAAGAAGAAGAAGAAGAAGTTGAAGAAGAGGAAGAAGAAGTTGAAGAAGAAGAAGAAGAAGTTGAAGAAGAGGAAGAAGAAGTTGAAGAAGAAGAAGAAGTTGTAGAAGAAGAAAAAGAAGAAGTTGAAGAAGAAGAAAAAGAAGAAGTTGAAGAAGAAGAAGAAGAAGAAGTTGAAGAAGAAGAAGAAGAAGTTGAAGAAGAAGAAGAAGAAGTTGAAGAAGAGGAAGAAGAAGTTGAAGAAGAAGAAGAAGTTGAAGAAGAGGAAGAAGAAGTTGAAGAAGAAGAAGAAGTTGAAGAAGAAGAAAAAGAAGAAGTTGAAGAAGAAGAAAAAGAAGAAGTTGAAGAAGAAGAAGAAGAAGAAGTTGAAGAAGAGGAAGAAGAAGTTGAAGAAGAAGAAGAAGAAGTTGAAGAAGAGGAAGAAGAAGTTGAAGAAGAAGAAGAAGTTGAAGAAGAAGAAAAAGAAGAAGTTGAAGAAGAAGAAAAAGAAGAAGTTGAAGAAGAAGAAGAAGTTGAAGAAGAAGAAGATGAAGAAGAAGAAGACGAAGAAGAAGAAGAAGAAGAAGTTGTTGAAGAAGAAGAAGTTGAAGAAGAAGAAGAAGAACAAGGTGAAGAGAAGAAGAAGAAGTTGAAGAAGAAGAAGAAGAACAAGGTGAAGAGAAGAAGAAGAAGATACTTTTGTATCGGATGACACTCTGCAAGAAGGTTGACATTCTCGGTGTTGTCTTTGCCTATAATAGGTTAACGTAGCAAGACACGGAACTTTGTTTAGTTAAGAAAGTGTTTTCGACTTATAACGGACGAGTTGTCGTCTGCCGATGCATCGTAATGGAGTCTGACAGAGATGCTGCTGCTGATGCTGCTGCTGCTGATGATGATGATGCTGCTCAAGAGTGTGAAGGTGCTTTCCTTTGAAATCAGAATGCATCGTCACGCCCGTCGGTGGATTATCCTTAATACGAGAAGCCGGAAATAGTTCAAGTTGCTGGGGCGTCCAGAGCCACGACCGGCAGCGGCTGATGCTGCAGTCGGTCGATCGCGGCCTGTCCCCTCACGGAATCCAATCGAAGCTGAACTGGTGGTTGCGTGTGGCAGAAAGAAGGATGAGGTGGAAAGACATTTGGGTATTAAGAGGTGACGGAGTATATGTTATGTACAATGTAGGTCGTGCGATGCTGATGTTGATGATGCTGCTGAGGATGAGTGTCGAACTCTGTTTACGAGTTGGCGCTGACTCTGTTGCTGCTGCTGCTGCTGGTGGTGGTGGTGGTCAGGGCGGATCCAGGGGGGGCCAATCCGGCCATGGCCCCCCATTTAAAAATTGCATGGGACGTGGCCCCCCCATTTGGTTTCAACAAGCCATTAAATAAATGTAGCAGGAGAGAAAAACAGGACATGAGGCCCCCCCCATTACAAAATCACACGGGACTTGGCCCCCCCGTCGATTCAGCGGCGGATGTTTCCCGAAAAATTGATCGATGACTAAAAAAAAAAAGGTCATCAGTTTTTTCGGCGGATGAAATGGTATTTTTTCCCGGAAAATTGGTCGATTGACCAAAAACATTTTCTCCTGTCTCACAAGACCAAAAAAATTTTCTCCTGTCTCACAAGACCAAAAATTTTGCCCCCCCCTCGAAAATTCCTGTATCCGCCCTTGGTGGTGGTGGTGGTGGTGGATGCCTTTGATGACCGATTCATCGGCTCCAATGTACTTGCAACGACGCGAAACCGGATAAACTCTAAACGGAATCGGGTTCAACTAGCGACAAATAATTATGTGGAACGCGGTGGTGTAGTGGGCATGTTCGTCGCCTTGCAGCCGGAGGGTTAGGTTCGAGTCCACCTCAAGTCACCGCGTAGGGACCTTGGGCAAGTTCTTCACTTGCAATTGCTTTGGCGCTTCGGCGTGAAACTCCGACGCAGTGTCCGCGCTGTAGTCGGGAGCGCCTCTGAGTAGTAAGATTGAAGGGGCGCTATAACAAGTGCACATACAAAACATATCAAATTTGACCGCAGACCCTACCGGTATATCACGGCTTTAGAATATTAAAGTGGTTCTTGGTCGGACTTTTTCTAACCAGCAATAATTCGTGTACCGTTTTTTACATGAGCCTATACAGTATACAGTACATCAAATTAACAAGTTAGACAGCGCCGGTGTCTGAAGCATAAGGTGCAAATAGAGTGACACATGGTCTGGACTAGAGACAAATGTCTCGCATCTCGGCACACGTCCTTCCCATGACGATTAAACGCCCCGGTATGGATTTTCCTCGTTTTTAACTACGTAGAATATATAGCCTACTACATTAATTTCCAATAAGGAAGTGGGCAAAATAAATAACAGTACCGGTAGCCTAATGTTTATGTTTGAGCCATTTTCTACATTATAATAAAAAGAACAGCAAATAATAATGCCCGTTGCTGGTAAGAATTAAATCTCATAAATATAAATTGTTGTTATTTCAGTTGAGGCGTTGTGTGCGCCTATACAGCTTTCTCCACAATAAACCCAGCTACAATTGAATTTAACTTGAATTGGAAGCAGTGTGGTGCAGTGGCGTAGACTAGGGGGGTTTCGGAGGTTAACCCCCCCCCCCCCCATTGGCCTAGAAAAAAAGAAAAGTTTTTTAAAGGCTATTTATCCACTTAAATAAGAAAAACAAAACAATTGCTTGTAGTAACAATTGTTTTTCTTACTTTATTCCCGTTGTCACTTTATTCCCTTTTTTATTTACTGTAATAGGCCTACTGTAGGGCAGGTGTCAGAGAGGGCATCCGACCAGGCCAAAAAAATCCAAACCCCCATCATAAATTCCTGGCTACGCCACTGGTGTGGTGTCTCGGTATGGCAGAAAAGAAGCGTGGTAGGCTTACTGGTCACCACGTAGGTGTAGACTGGGTAGCAGAGAATGCACCAAAGACTATAAGTCTTAGTTGTGTGGTTAGGTTAATCCCAGAAAAAGTCGCACGATATCGTGAACTGCGTGCAATCGGTCCCAGGCGCCATTCGGCCGTCATCAATCGACGCCACAAATGACTGCAATGAATGCAACACCCCAATTCATCACGTACCAACGGTTTTCTCTATAGGCGCTAAATAAGTGATCAGTTACATTCAACCCATTCAGTACAGTCGGCATCGGTAACGAATTGTCGAGTTGAGGTGGCAATCAGGTATGGAAGACTACAGTTGACTAAAAACGCAGAGAGGCAGCCTATGGTGGAGAAAGTAACCTATGGTGGAGAAGGTATACCATATGGTGGAGAAGGTATGCCATATGGTGGAGAAGGTAGCCTATGTTGGAGAATGTATGCGACTATGCCCTATATATGGTGGAGAAGTAAATCTATATGGTTAAGAAGGAAGACCTTATGGTGGGGAAGGTCATCTGATGGAGAAGTTATACCCTATCTTGGATAAGGTGGCATATATGTTGGAGAAGGTATATTCAATGGTGAAGGTAGCCTATGTTGAAGAAGGTATGTCCTATGGTGGAGAATGTAGTCCATGTCGGAGAAAGTATATCCAATGGCGGAGAAGATAGGTCATCTATGATGGAGTTGGTATAGGCTACCCTATGGTGGAGAAGTTTGCCTATGTTGAAGAAGGTATACCTACCTTATGGTGGAAAAGGTAGCTTATGGTGGAGAAGATATCCTCTATATGGTGGAAAAGGTATGCCCTATGGTGGATAAGGCAGCCTATGGTGCATGTTGCCAATGATGGAGAAGGTGAGTTATGGTGGAGATGCCGAAATGAAATAGCGGCGGCTGAGAAGAATCAACAGCCGCTAAGGGAAGAGAGCTAGATCCACCATTTTGAAACCTAAACCTTGGAATGGTGTTGAACTGCAAAGTATACAGCAAAGATATCGTGACTACCCTATCAGCAATTACTGACCCATCTCTAGTAATGAAAATCGATGGACTTTCTGTTGCATATGGACTTGGTCAGCACCGTCGTTTTCTTATAAAAAGCTGGCTTCCGTGTCAGCCAAACTCTTAGCAGACAGCTTCTCACCGACCCCCCCCCATCCTCGGCAACCTGACCCTATGCGAACCTGGCTGTTTTAACCAGTCCACTTAGCTGCTTATAAGAGAAGCGTCGCTGACGGTTGAAAACAGGTAATGTGGCCGAAGTGATTCGGAAACAACTCGAAGACGCCAATTAGATGACTCGACCTGCATTGGGCAGCTGATCTGTACGCTGTCTCTCTATCGTTGTCTGTCTCTCTGTCTCTGTATGTATGTATGTATGTATGTATGTATGTATGTATGTATGTATGTATGTATGTATGTATGTATGTATGTATGTATGTATGTATGTGTGTATGTATGTATGTATGTATGTATGTATGTATGTATGTATGTATGTATGTATGTATGTATGTATGTCTGTCTCCCTCTTTGTCTGCCTCTTTCTCTCTTTCCATACGATGCATTGATTTTACCTATCGTCTATCGATTTTATTTTATTTTATTAAAAGCGCCTGTGAATAAGCTGGCTTCCGTGACCTGTCTTTTGTGGGCGCTGTGGAAATTTAAAGTTTACGATTACGAGTTCACGATTACGATAATACTCGGTAGTTACTCGGACTATAGACCGATGGGAAACCGTCACATCGTCTCGAGGTCCCTCATATGCAACTTTTAATTTAAGGCCCCTGCAGATGTTTGGACCAGTAGTTCATTGGAAGCAATTATTCAATTAGTCAAAAACGTGCAGACATACATAGTTTTAAGGTTAGATCACTGGAACTTAGTTCACTCATGCAGAAATCTTTATCATGGCCGACATCAATTAGGCCTATAATACTTGGACTCAACACATATAATTATTGCATCAAATTACGACCATGCCTAAAATAGTCTTAGAATGTCAGCTGCACATTTTTACTCAAACTAACCTTGAGCTGGTAAGTAATATTTTAAGAATGAAGTCGTGTACAGTGACTTGAATAGATCGCAAACAAAGTGGTTACTATATGTAGGCCTTGACATGGCACGCTGATGATAGTAGACTGCACGAGCACACAAAAATATCAATTGTATTGTAGACTTTGCGTCAGAACAGACTATTTTAGGACTTGCATTAAACGTTCTATGAAAATAATTGAATTTGATTCTATACAAAACATAACGTCACAATGTACCGCATTCTGTTTTAAGTCGTAGGCTACTACACGTATAACCAACTATATAATTAGAGCAGTACTGCAGAATTGTCTGTCAGCCTTTGTCAAGTTTTCAGCATAAAACGGAAATGGATCAATTGTCCTCGTTTCCCTGCACTAAATATGGCATCGGCTTCAAACTCTATTACTGTACGATGTAGCCTATATAGGCAGATGACAGCCAGGACTCCGCAAACTAAATCCCTTTCGTGTGCAGCAAAAGCTCTTTATTCATTTGGCTTACCTAATGAAGTAGCTAATGGATTAAACCGTGTATAGACAGTCAAACATTTTGCATCAAAGGCCAAAACAAGCCATTGAGTAATTTTCAGGGAAGCTACATATCCAAAAGAAATATTTTTTATAGAATGGAAAAAATAGGCTAAAGTAAAATATCTCCACATGTCAAAACAAAGTCATGTTGCTACTAAAACAGTTAAATTTGATGGTAATGGTCATGAAAAGACAAATTTAAAGAGAAGGCAGTGAGCTGTCGCTTTTACTTGTTCAACATTATGCCATTTATAAGACTAATAGTATGACTAACATAATTATTGTCATAGGCCTGCTTGCATACTAAGGGCCTAAGTCTAAGAAAGTTAAAACAACTGCATGGTCTTCATAGATGTAACGCTACCGACTGCAAGCCAAGTTTTCTGAATTTTGCAGACGCCAACGCATCAATCATTTTGTCAAAATCGATGTAGGCTAATCGAAATTAATTTCTGCTTCGATGTCTTATTACTCAGAATCGAGAAATTTCGCAATTGCCTTTGGCTCATTATGCTTCGTGAATTCGTCAGAATAAACTTCAGCTAAGGCCCTATACCAGAATTTTTTGAAGGGGGACACAGATAGGCTATTGTTCCCTTACATTCGCAGCTAGCAGATGCACATACATTAGTTTTGAATCAGTGAAGATTTAAGAGATACGGAACATAGGTCGCTTTGAACATGCTTTGAATGAGATATATACTTTAAGCAGGGAATCTAAGGCCACACCTCTTTATCAACTTTAACCACGACTCACTTGATCTTCCATCTTTCAATTCTCAACCTAAACGGTATACCCACCTTAACATCTGCGCTGCCACCTCTGATCCTCTGGTAACTGGACTATATATATGTATACGAACTCCTTCGGACTACTCTTTTGGACAACCCTTCTGACTAGACAGAGCGCTCGTGAATAAGCTGGGGCCCTGCACTTAGCTTTCGAGTGTCGCTTTAGAAATTTAGAGATTACGATTACGATCTAAGTAGGCTATGCTGTTTCATTTCTGGATAATAAATAGACAGTAACTTCAACAGTGACAAGAAATTGATTGCATGTCCTATTAGGCCTACCAAACAATGTTTCGCATTCAGAGTGGTCACGAAGCAATCTAACAAGCGTTTCGTCACTTCGCGCTATATATGTGTATTCTGTCAAAATTTGTTTCTCAATGTCTTCGTCAATTATTAGTGCTTCATTAAGAAAGCTACTCTCTGTTTCCTTCCAGGGGCTAAAAAATTGGCGGCGATGTAGGCTACGCTGTTTTCATGAGCAGTCAGTTTTTCCATTATTTTCCAGGAGGTGGTCCGATATCCATCACTTAATTCAAATGAAGAGCGGTTATTTGACGAAGCCGATGAAAAAAGGAAGCAATATAACGTCTATATTGCAATATGCGTGAAGATTCGTGAAGTGGAAATAAACCAACAAAGGACGGTTTATTTCTTCACCGTGTGCTCAAGGCGTTTGGCCCAGAAAGCTGCCACAGAATGACGTCCATTTTTAACTGCGAAAAGTCCTTCCTTTTCTTTATACTCAGATAGGCTATATTTGATCGTAGGCTAAAATGTGGGTAATATAGGTAGGCCTACTTCATAATTTACATAATAGTCGCTCAATAATTGGATAGCATAATGTTGCAATGGTTGCATCAAAATTAGGATGGGGAACATCTCTGAAATATAAAACTTCTCTATAGTATCAGCTTCAACCAGTGCCGGCGCTAGCACCCCACGTACCCCCCGGCCCCGAGTTTGAAAGGGGCCCCCAAATTTAGCTTGTCATTATGCCTATTTGTGACTGTACAGATCCGATCTGGTTCATGCCTCAACTAACCTTATGGCACTGCCAGTCTGCCATAGCAGACCTAATTCAAATATCAGTCTGCCATAGCAGACCTAATTCAAATATCATACTGATTTTGAGTGTAAGTATAAGGACATTAGAGTTTGAAAGGGGGCCCCAAATTTAGCTGGTCATTATGCCTATTTGTGACTGTACAGATCCGGTCTGGTGCATGCCTCAACTAAACATATGGCACTGCCATAGCCGACCTAATGCAAATATACTGATTTTGGGCGTAAGTATAAAGCCATTTAAACTAACTCAGGCAATTTCGTCCACTTTCTCAAACACAACGTTTATAAATTATTGTAACTTATTCTAATTGCTTATTGGATGAGGCCTCAAAATAAAACCTGCGTTAGGCCCAAACATTAAAGCATGTGTAGGGTCCCAGATGCCCTTGGTATGTGTCTGATCTCAAGTTTACAAGGGCCTCAAATGTAGCTGGTAATTGTACCTTTCATGACTGTTCATTCCTGAAACCACGCACCTAATTATGTTTTAACGCAAAGCATACAAAATAATATTACGCAAACTAATAGAGCATCTTTGCGGGGGTGGGGTGGACAGGGGCACGGCCCGACAATTTGTGGTTGGGACGGAATTCTTGCATCCCCAATATTTCAGAAATATTTCATAAGTATTATCCACTGCCCATCAATAATGATCAACTTTGTTAAGATGACAGCGTATAAATGCTACCATTACAGTTGGCAAATCGGACAAATTTAAACAATGGAGAGGGAACAGTCTGAAGTCCTAAACCACGACTAACAGCATTGAAAAATTAGTAATTTTTGTAAAGACGACGGCTTAAGATTCTACCATTACAGCATGAAAATTCCAAAAAAATTACAATTGGGAGGGGACATTTATTGAAGTCTTACACCATATCTTTCAGCACTTATATTATGAGAAATTTTTGCTGAGATGACAGTTTAAGGTATGGGGGGCCTCAAGTTTTTTGTTGGGGGGGCCTCCGGTACCCTAGCGCCGGCACTGGCTTCAACACAGCTGCTACTTCTACTCAAGTTCAAATTCAGACAAAGTAACCTGAAACTCCAGGTCGCTTATTTCTAGGCTATGTCCCCGTTGGTCCCCTCCGATATTTGCATTTCTACTTTCAAAACTAGAAAAGTTTAAAATATTTTCATGCGTGATTTACGTCAGGTTCATTGAATTCTGTCGTATCAGCGCATCTTTCTCTACACCGAGTTTTCTGGTTAAGTTTCCGGATCGTTACTTCATTACGATGTGTTAATTAGCAGCCTAAACGCTCGCAAACATTAAATACTATGAAATAATTGTTTCATATTTGCAGCAAAAGCTATTCCTCGTTTTAGCCGTCGGGCGCCACTCTCTTTTCTATTATGGCATAGGTACTGGTAATTTGGTAAACCTGAAGCAAACCTAATGAGCAAGACTTATAATTTATAGGCCTACCCGATGACTGACTGACGTAGCATATATTTCAGTAAAGTCTAAATCAGAAACGTCACGTGCACGTTTAGCAATGAAGTATTATTTGATCGTTTCACAGGAAAACTAACCTTCGACAATTCACCAATTAGACCCCTATTCACAATTATTGTTGTCATGTTTACACTGAAGCCCAACTTATGATCATATTCAAATTGATATATTTTATAGTGATATGCTTAAGCTTGAAATAGTTGATTGAATTAGGGCCTATAGCCTACATCACAAGACAAGTGTGGCTTGTATAATATAATCATTGGAATCAGCGTAACGAGGAAAGCGTTTATTAATCTACTAGCTGTACCCGGCCACGCGTTGCTGTGGCTGAAAAGACCATCCCTCCCTCCCTCCCTCCCTCCGTACCTCCCTCCCTCCCTCCCTCCCTCCATCCATCCATCCATCCATCCATCCCGTCCGCTCCCTCCCTCCTTCTTCCTCCCGCTCCCCCTCCCTTCCTCCGTCACACCTCCGTTCCCTACAGCTACATAGATATATGCGCTATATAAGAACACGCGCGGATAAAAAAACACGTCCGCATACACGCGTTGTGTTTTTTCCCAAAAAGCATATAAAAACCCGTCCGCTCGAACGTTGTGTGAAAATTTGAAAACCGACAGTTACATATAAATATGCGCTACAGAAACACGCGCCGGTATGCACGGCCTCATTGGAATGCAAATGGACGGCGCGGCCTCATTGGAATGCAAATGGACGGACGGGTGAAAGTGGAATTAAAAGTTGTGTTATTTTGGTCGCACGCGCGGATAAAAAAACACGTCTGCATACACGCGTTGTGTTTTTTCCAAAAAGCATATAAAAACCCGTCCGCTCGAACGTTGTGTGAAAATTTGAAAACCGACAGTTATATATGTATGCGCTACAGAAACACGCGCCGGTATGCACGGCCTCATTGGAATGCAAATGGACGGCGCGGCCTCATTGGAATGCAAATGGACGGACGCGTGAAAGTGGAATTAAAAGTTGCGCTTTTTTGGTCGTAAAAATTGCGCTTTTTCCAAAAAGGCATTATATCAACCCGCTCATGTTCGAATGGAACGTTTTGGTAAAATTTTCAAAACAATCGGTCAAGAACTTTCCGAGATCGGTGGTAACAAACAGAAACGTTTTACATTTTTATTTTTATAGATAATCTATAGGCTGCCTGGTTCGCGGCCAAACAAGGGCGAAGTTCATTATTATATGCATGAATATTTCCAAGTTCCGCGACAATAATTTGGATCAATTACGGGTCAAGGGACTCACAAGGCCGATTACGGGACTGTCAATGCGAATCCGGGAGGTTGGCAGCCCTACTTGCTCAAGGTCCCTACAGGTTACACAGTGGTCGTCTCATTGCATTGGCCTGCCTAACCTATCCGACATTGTGTTCATCCAAACAGATTCAACAATAGCCAGACAGGCACTTAATCCTGCCATCTTTACCACGGTTGACATAAGGCAACGCAGTTCAGCCTTGCCCTTGATTTCTATGGCAATGTAGCCGTGATTATTGCCACTGTTAAATTGGCCATAAGTCCCTTCTATCCGTCTCCTTCCTAAGGCTCGACAGGATCCACCTCAGTCGTCGCTACAATTCCACAGCCGCTCGTAAAATGTCGACGTGTTGGGTTGGTCTGGCGTGGCGTCGGCTGCCATCCGTCCACTCCAAAGACAATAGTAATATAAAATCGGATTCAGATGCATCAGCTACATCTGCATTGCGCTCGTCTGAGTTCCTGAGCTCGACAGAAATTGCGTTTCAGTGAGATGAATAGAACGTCACTCTGCGCAACCAGACGCTGCACTTAAGCATTGACAGACGACAGCCCTCTAATAGATCACTATCTAGGAATCTGTCTCTGCATGAGACATGCTGCACATGCATGTATGTATATAATTTTATATATTTATATGTATAAATGCATGTATATATAATTAGATATATACATATAAATATATATATATATATATATATATATATGATATATGTATACATAGAAAGAGAAGAAAAGGCGTCGAGAAGTCTTAATTGGTGTTGCTGGATGAATCAGTGTTTGCAGATTCTCAAGAGGAGGATTTCCTTTCTTACGGTTTCCCTCGAGCATCGTTCGCAACGCAAAATAGAAACGCTCTCTTAATTAGGATTTCTTTTTATTTAAACAACAATATACGTAGACGCATAGGTAAGGAAGTCGTCAACTGCAGGGGTATCTCTTTGATGCTGCCTCTGTCTCAGTCTGTCTGTCTCTGTCCATGTGTGTGTCTGTCTCTCTGTGCCTTTCTCTCCTTCTTCTTCTTCTCTGTCTGTCTCTCTTTCTCCTTCTCTCTCTCCTTCTCTCTCTCTCCCTCTCTCTCTCTCTTTGTCTCTGTCTGTCTGTCTCTCTCTCTCATTATGTCAGTAGCATAATATTCATTTTGCAAAGTGGAACTATGACCGTCACACTCGACATTTTCCCGGCTGTTAGCCTCGCATAGTATGCGCCTATTTGTCAATTTTTTTGGCTATTAGCGAATATGAATTCTACCGCGCATTATAGAGGCAATCAATTTTAGGCTGAGAAAAATTCAAGACGCCAGTTGTTTAGCATCGCTTTACAGGGAGGGAGTCGGGACTCGTGGAAGGAAGTGATCAAGCAGTGTTTAATCTAGACGTCTCCAGGGGGAGTCCTCCCTGGAATGAGATCCGCCAGAAACATTCGAGATCTGATGTCTACATGTAGGTCTATATACGTACCATCCATCCCCCAGAAAAAATGATACGCGCAACATTCACCCTTCGGTAGCAGCTGCTGTTTGCATGTAGACCTACAGCCGACATAATTTATGTAAAATGTCCAGCTCAGAATAATTTGGCAGCGTAGCATTGGTGTGCTAAAAAACATGGTCATCCGATTTCAAAGTAGGCATATAGAAGTTGACGAATTTGACGCCGGAATTGATGTGTTTTTTAAGGAATTTTTCACAGAAAGACTAAAAAAGGTAGTCACAAAAAAGAAGAGGAGTAGAGAATTCGAATAGATCTACTTTGATGTCTGATTGGTAACAAACCGATTCGATAAGACAATCAGACACGTAATGTTTCCAGCTTTTATTCTTTGTGGACGCAGATGCATATTTATGTTCATAGCGACAATTTTATAAATAAAATACACGAAATACGTGAATGAATAATTATTCTCAACTCAAGTTACTTTTTCTAGCTGTGTCATTGTTAAAACGCTGCTCTTCAGATCTCCTCTAAAATCAAGTTCATAGCGCCTGTGATGGATCACTGAAATGCGCTTTATTATAGATGCATATGATATTATATGGGACCATATATAATGGGCCCTATGCACATTGCACATGATGGACCTACGTAGGCTACATAGCCTATAAATTATGCACATTGTTAAAACGCAGCTCTTCATGCAGATCTCCTCTAAAATCAAGTTCATAGTGCTTCTGAGGGATCACTATAATATTCTACCGTTTTATCTTATCTTATCTTATCTGACCATTTATAAAGCACTTCTCGCAGCAAGAGCCTTTCAGAAGCGCTCCCAGTGCGTTCAACCCCGAGAAAAACTGCAAGTTTTTAGACGAGAGAAAGACGAGGATACACTACCATAGAGGATGGCAGAGCGAACTGATGGGGAAGCCCATCCCATAGGGAGGGACCACAGTGGCGGCGCCAGGATTTCGGTTTGGGGGCTGAAGTCCTCGCGGCGAAAATTTTCCATTTTCGCCGCCAAAATTTCTGATGACCTTTTTTTTTAATCATCGACCGAAAATCGTGGATATTTCAATGTAATAAACTGCGGATGGCCCTTTTTTCAGGGGAGGCTGAGCCTCTTGTAGGGGCTTAGCCCCCAGGCCCCCTTACGCCGCCACTGAGGGACCAATGCAGGCAAATGATCTGGATTGAGCCATGGCAGTCCTGACTCGGGGGACAAAGAGGTCAAGCCGATCAGAGGACCTAAGAGGACGCATGCATACAATGCACACATAATTATACATGTCATGACAAACGGTTTTTAGGATATTTCCCGCACTGCAGTATAGATAGCGAATTCGACTTACCGTGGTCTTCCGAGGATGGAGTAGTACTTTTTCATTTCGGCCAAGTACTGGTTGAGTTCGTCTATGTTTCGAAAGTTCGTTGGTCGCCTCGGAGGTTCGACGACGGCTGAAGAAGGACCGTACGCAGCGGCAGCAGCAGCGGCGGCGGCAGACGACTCATCCCTCACTTCGGACAGTCTTAGGTCATGACCCAGGTGACCGGATGTGCTTCCAAAGACAAGGGTGACGGAGGGAAGGAGGAAAGCAGCGCAGAGAACCAGCCGCAGGTGCACGACGATCACCGACTGACTCATGATGACCTCAAGAAATATGGACGAACAACAAAATCTAAATAAGCAACACAGAAATCAAAATTAATGGAATGACTTTCCCCCACTTCTATGGGCTGAGCTCATGTCTGGGCTCTTCCCCGCCCCCTCTCGATCTCTCAAGACGTTTCTCTCCCCCCGGGGCTTCTATGCTGAAGCTGAAGCACCTCTGAATAGTCTATGCTGCGAGAGGCGTTCTGTAAATATTTAGATGCGATACAAATCAATGATGACACTCATGACAGTACAACAGCATCGGGATGAATTATCCAAATTAATAAATAGTCGTCAGATCAACAAAATAATATGACGCGCTGACAAACAAATGCATATGCTGTCGGTTATGATCAGCCGCAGCAGCGCTTTCATCTGTCAGTGACTGTTAGTGTCTGTTGTCGAGTCGCGAGGTTATACTGACTTCGCTGAACGTTTGAAGGTTGAAACCTCATCCGCTCTATTTTAACGGTTAAATCTTTTACCGGTTAGAGCTGGCCTTTAGCCTATTAATTAGATCAATCAATACAATGGGAGTTCCTGATGCCACCTCTAAACTTATCATATTCATAATCTCTATACAGATCAATACAGAGCTAAGTTTCCATGTAACACGAATTCTGTCCCCAACGGTCCAATCTAATCTTGATGTCATTTTAAAAATTCATGCCTTATTGACCATAATTATATAAATAGCATTTGATATTTTGTTTTACTAATGAAAATTAACTAATTGAATTTAATTAGCGTCGCCCTCCTCCCTCATCCGAGCTAGGGACTGGCACTGTCAAAGCACAAATAGTGGCGGAGTTAAATCTCCCAACATACGGTATAATACACTAAATTTCTACAGTACAAATGTTTGGGCTATTACTGTCTTTGACTGGGGAGAGTGCAATGAACAAATCCAGAGCTTATCTGGATTGGCTTATGGCGAAGAGGATTTCCTTGCATGCTCTTGCTTTTTCAGGTTATTTCTTCTCCCACTCCGATAATTCTGTGTTGAGTGAATGGGCTGTAGTGCGAGAGGCGCTTTCTAGATTATGTAGATTATAGACTGTATTTGCAGTCTCTTTTATCGAAAACCTACTGGGCATTATTTTGTCACTATCATTACGCTGAACCGGAGGTTCACGAGGCAGCTAGTTGAGGTCAGTGTGCACCGTTAATGAAAGCAATAAAATGACTGTAGATTGCAAGGCCACATTTATGCTTCTCTGCAATTTATAGCAGATCCAGGTAAACTCACTCTGACCATAAATCATCTGAATTGAGAAACCAGTGGAATAAACGACGGAAGTGTCAATTAAAGTCATTGAGACATAGGGGCCTACTATATAAAGTTACATCTATGTGAGTTTACAGCGACGCCTTGTAGTTATATAGCGGCGCTAAATAAACGAAAGCTAATAATAGGATCAGGATCGTACGGTAGGATAATAATTTTTTGCAGGACAGCAATTCATAAGATTAAACCGCTTGACTGCAAAACATCTGCGTGATTGGCATGCAAGATGTATATCTGTATGGACCTATAATTAGTATTCAAAATACCGCTTCAAACCACACATTGTATTATAATTGAGCACGCTTTTAATAATTGCACATGAAAGTATTTATAACATAGTTTATGCTGGTAAATAGGCGTATTTCAAATATTTTCTAATCAAGTAATAGTCTTGCACAATAATGAGGCCCTACTTTTAAAGGCTAAAATAACCTATAGGGGCCGTCCATAAAGTACGTCACGCTATTTTTGACCATTTTTGCCCCCCCGTCCCCCCTGTCACAAAATGTCACAAATCTCGGACCCCCCCCTAAAGTACGTCACGCTTTCGAACAAAAAAATTTAAAAACATAACCATTTACCTAACCCTCTAAACCCTAGGATACTATCCCTAATCCCTCTGATAGTGACGTGTGTCCCTAAACGCTTTGATAGTGACGGGAAATCAACTTTTATCCCGCCAGGCCGGGTTTTAGACACGCCTGGCCGGACCGGGTCGGATTTTAGGTACTAAGAACAAAAAATATAAAGATAAGATAAGATAAGAATATTCTTTAATATACCAATTGCTATCCGCATTTTGGTGTACATACAAAGTATAATAAACAAACGTAGGCTACATAATTTCTATATCCAATCAATTTCAAAGTGTTTTAGTAAAATCATTTTTAACGTGGAAAAATGAAATAAAATAAATTTTGAGGTCAAAATAAATTTTAATAAAAATGTTTTAATAAAGAATTTAAAAAATAAATGTGTGACGTCACACATGGCCTGACCCCCTCCCCCTGTCACAAACTGTCACACTTTCTTACACCCCCTACCCCCCCGGAGCGTGACGTACTTTATGGACGGCCCCGGCCATAGCTGACAGCCTGATTCTAATTTGGCAGCAGTTAATTTAAACTTTCACTATACGGCGTTTTGGTATTAAATTTTGTTCTCTGTCTTCAAGTTGCGTCCTATTCATAATCACCTAAACCGAAATGGCGACGAGAGGGACTGGCAGAAATAACACAGAATAATTAGTGTCTTACCTTCGTTTGAATCTCCGCAATGAAATAGGAATCGTCTGTGTTTCAAAGCAAAGCCGAGCGTCTGTTTTAATAGGGAAGATGCTGTGGTAGAGGCCAGCAGCAGTAGCAGCAGCAGGCGGCGATTAAGACAACGACGGTGGCGGCGGAGGAGGAGGAGGAGGGAGGAGGAGTAGGCGACAGTGGACACCGCCTCCGCAGCAGGATCGACATGCCGCGACGTTCGTCGTGAACCCCAGAGGGCGTAGGTGTCGTTTCATTTGTCAGTAGAGTAGCAATAATTATTTATGGCGCACAAGGCGCTCCATAGTTCGTTAGACTCGATGCCGTTTCTGTGAGGTGCGTCCTGTCCTGTACGTCTGACGATGCACAAAAGAGTCGGAATTTATGGCGCTCTCGACAAAGAAAGAGAGACAGACACAGAGAGACAGGAAGAGAGACAGAGGCTGAGAAAAGAAAATTGGAAAAAGAGGAAAAAGCGATCGAGAGAGATACATAAAGACAAATGAAAAATTAGAGAAGGAAAGATAAAGACTGAGACAGAGACCGAGACAGAAACAGAGACAGACAGAGATAGAGACAGGTCGTGTGAGCGTGAGAGAGAGAGAGAGAGAGAGAGGCAGTTTAAGAAAGAGCGAGAAGCGGAGAGAGAGAGAGGAGAGAGAGAGAGAGAGAGAGAGAGAGAGAGAGAGAGAGAGAGAGAGAGAGAGAGAGAGAGAGACGTAGATCTGATAAACAGAGAAGAAGAGACAAACAGATAGCATAGAGAGACAGCCAGAGGGACAGAGAGTGAAAGAGAAACGGAAACGGCCCGGGGGGGGCATGGAGAAAGATAAAAGACAGAAAGTAAGAAACGGGAGGGATAGAGAGGCAAAGAGCGAGAGAGGTAATGTGAGAAAAGGACAATCCAAAAATCTCGAAAGAGATTGAAAGAGAAAAAGAAGAGAGATCCAGACACAGACACAGAGACAGAGACAGACACAGAGACAGACAGACAGAGACAGACAGAGACAGTCAGAGACAGACAGAGAGATATAGCCTACCCCTACAGAGAGACAGAGAAAAAGGAGACAGAGACAGACAGAGAGAATGGGAGAGAGACACAATTAAACTACGAGGAACAGGGATGCCACTCTTAGCTTTTTCACTTGGATTTAGGGTTTTCCGGTCTTGTCTATGTTTCTAGGTTTTTTCGGACAGGATCTAACTTTTTTCCCACGGCGATTTTTCCGACTTTAAAAAAAATTCTTTTCGAAAATATAAC
>OX457045.1:31830672-31938172 GCA_949752735.1 Lumbricus terrestris | reverse complement strand
AAACTAGGAAAGAAAAAAATTATTATAAAAAAACTAATGTAATAAACACTACATGAAAAGTTCAGAGAAGGAACAAAATAAAAGCAAAAGCAATCAAACAAAATACCCAAAAGACGTGACAAAAGTTGAATTTTGGGGTGAATTTGGACCAAAGGTTGCAAATTTTGAAGTGAAAAAATGAAAAAAGGTCATCAGAAATTTTACCGGGAAGGAAAAGAAAACAAATTTTAATCATCCGTTGACTAAAAAGGTCGTCAGAAATTTCCCGTCGGAAAAATTCATGTATTTTTTAGAGAAATTATCGATCTTGCTTTTTTCGTCCGGATCTGACTTTTTTTTTAAATTTAGAGTGGCATTCATGACGAGGTGTGTAGGCATACTAGGCACTTGGTAACCCAATGGCTACCGTATTGGCTAATTTGATGGGCGTTGCTGTTCTCTTTGACGTTTGAAAGTGGAAAGTTTCAGTTATTGAATGGCGCGTAGATCCATCTGGAAGTGGGACACTTGACCATGCATGGATGGAATGGATAGACGGACGGATGGATGGATGGACGGATAGATAGGCGGCCCTCCCACCAGATGATTCAACGATCCCATGCAACCCACAGGCTCTTCACAAAAGGTCGTAGCTGACAGTTATTGCTTCGATTGGTTTTGCATTTGCACGTATACACGTCACATACACGTCACAACGTCGTCACATAGAAGACGAAATTGCATTGGCATTACTGTCGACTGTCTTTCCTCTTATCGCCCTGTTCTCCCTTTATGTCCACATCAAAACAGTTTTGTTTCGATATTTTTTGGAGAGGGATGGGTCCCTCTTAGCTGGAGACCTACATGTATAGTTAGACAAAATCTATAACGCCTGAATTCTGTATGTCAGCTGCTATATGGCCTACTACGTCATGTGCATAGGCGGTCAGGCAGTCGACTGCAGGTGAGGCGCCCAATAGCAGATCTTATGCTCGGAAATAACAAATTGCTTATAAAAAAGTTATAGATTAGCCTACGTCTCTATAATAAATTTTTTATACTAGAGCCTACCTGTAGGTCTATGCGCAACAGGTCGACGACCTTTCTCGTTCCATGGGTCGCCTGGTCGGTCACGCTGAGAGCGCTTCTGAATGTCCAGTGCCGGCGCTAGGGTACCGGAGGCCCCCCCAAAAAACTTGGGGCCCCATGCCTCGAACTGTCATCTCAGCCAAACATTTCTCATAATATAAATGCTGAAAGACATGGTGTAAGACTTCAATAAATGTCCCCTCCCAATTGTTAAATTTTTTTGAAATTTCCATGCTGCATTGGTAGAATTTTAAGCTGTCATCTTTATAAAAAATCTCATTTTTTCAATGCTGTTTGTCGTGGTTTAGGGCTTCAGAGTGTTCCCTCTCCATTACTTTAATTTGTCCGATTTGACAACTGTAATGAAAGCATTTACAGGCTGTCATCTTAACAAAATTGATCATTATTGATGGGCAGTGGATGATAGGCTACTTATGAAATATTTCTGAAATATTGGGATACAAGGATTCCGTACCATCCACAAATTGTTGGCCGTGCACCTGTCCACACCCCCAAAGTCTGATATTTGGTTGAAGGACAATGCTCTATTGGTTTGCGTAATATTATTTTGTATGATTTGCGTTAAAACGGTAGGTGGTTTGAACAGTCATATAATTTACCAGCTACATTTGAGGCCTCTTGCAAACTTGAGATCAGACACATACCAAGGACATCTGCATGGGACCCTACACAGGCTTTAATGTTTGGGCCTCACGCAGGTTTTATTTTGAGGCCTCGTCCAAATAGAAATTAGAATAAGTTACAATTTATAAACGTTGTGTTTGAGAAAGTGGACGAAATTGCCTGAGTTAGTTTAAATGGCTTTATACTTATGCCCAAAATCAGTATGATATTTGCATTAGGTCGATGGCAGTGCCACAAGGTTAGTTGAGGCATGCACCAGACCGGATCTGTACAGTCACAAATAGGCATAATGACCAGCTAAATTTGGGGGCCCCTTTCAAACTCTAATGGCTTTATACTTAACGCCCAAAATCAGTATGATGTTTGCATTAGGTCTTCTATGGCAGTGTCATATGGTCAGTTGAGGCATGCACCAGACCGGATCTGTACAGTCAAAAATAGGCATAATGACCAGCTAAATTTGGGGGCCCCTTCAAACTCGGGGCCCCCCGGCCGGGGGGTACGGGGGGTGCTAGCGCCGGCACTGTGAATGTCCAAGTTCTGCTGTGAGAAGCGCTTTACAAAATGTTCAACTTCGATTCGATTAGACTTGACGCTGTTGTCGACCTTGTTAAAAGGAGAATTATGTTAAACAGCTGTTTTGGTATGTCATAGGCCTAATTTGACTATATGGAATTTTATCCTCTGGTAGCTTCAGGCCCATTAGTTTCTATAGTGTCTAACTAGTAACTATACTGTGTAGATATAATAGTCCTATATCCAAATTATGTTTGGATATGGCGAATGATGGAGAGCAGTGGCGGTGCCAGGATTTCAGTTGGGGGTTTGAATCCTCGTGGAGAAAATTTTCCATTTTCATCCGCCAAAATTTCTGGCGACCTTTTTTAAAAAGTCATCCGGCCGAAATCTCATCTCATGGAAAGTTTCCATTTTCATCTGCCCAAATTTCAATTTCTGACGACCTTTTTCGTCATTCGGTCGAAATCTCATGTGGGTCTATGTGTTTAATTTTTAGCGAGCTTATCGTGGAAATATTTCAGTTTTACATGTCCAAAAAACCGTATGGCCTTTTTTAAGGAGGACTTATAGCCCCCGGGTTGCCTTTTATGGGGAGGGACTCAGCCCCCCCCCCTAGCCACCTAATGCCGCCATTTCGGCCGTTAGATAGAACGAAAAGCAAATTCAGAGAGATTACAACAATTAATTAGGCCAGAAATAAAATCAGCGTAATATACCGTTTTAGAGTGAGGAGGTAGACTACAATAGTAGACAGCTTAGGCAGCTAATAGACTCAATTAATTACTTACCGTTTCTTTAATTAACAACTCGAGCAAAACATGCAGAGAATTCGAGCTGCATCCTGCTCTAAATCCAGCTTGGATGGTGGAATTCTTGTTAGTCTTATTACTTAGGCCTGCACAATAACTTTTCCCCGCCTTGTGCGTCTACACGTCTCGATAAATGCGCGCTATTGTCGCATATTTATGTCGTGCGCGGTGTTGACGGTACGCTCTTTTGACTGCGCGCTTTTGGCGACGCTATTTTGCCTGCGCGCTTATAAGAACGGGGTGCCCTCGCTGACACATTCTATGAGCATTTGAAACTGTTCTCTTCGACCATGCTTGAGTAAGGAGCACCTCTGAGTAGCTTCATTTAAGAGGTGCAATATAAATGTTTGAATGAAAAAATTATTATAATTAGGGTAGATTATCTCCTACGAAAATTAATATGATCGAGGGAAGAATGAAGGGGAAAAGCGAAATGGAAGACCAAGAATAGGCCTAATGTTGATGGACGGACTGGGAAAAAACCGGTTACAGCAGGTTATAAGCTAAAGAATGGAGTTGGAAACATTATAATAACGACGACAGAGGAATAGCAAGGTAGGTATCTTTTAGCTTTAAAGGCCTACATTAGCCCTTAGGCCTACTCTATTTTGCGGACGATTATAACAGGACCAACAAGAGCGGTCTGTTATAAATTAGACTAATTTTGCTTATGCTAGAGATTATGTGAAACGGTTTATATAGCTTCAACCTCTCGGCTGTCGCTCTTCTCTTTGTCCCCATGGCAACTCCTTCTTTCACCTCCATCGCACAATTCCTTAGTTTGATTAACCTAATCTCTCAGCACAGGCCTATGCAGACTGCAGTATGAGAACTGCATGTAGTAATAACTGAGAAGCATTATGGACACTCGCAGATATTTCTGCGGGGGATTGGGAGGGGGGGAAGCAAAATGCAATGGTCACGGACAATTTTTTGCAACAGCTTATGAAATGCAAAGAAGCAGGATAGCCTACTAAGAACGATCGAGGGTGTTTCGTTCTCATAGATGTGTTTCCAAATGCAAATTATTTCTCAATTTCACTTTTCGTATCATTATTTTCATTAGTGCGAAGAAATTTGTTGAATCCCAAAATAGCTGTCAACTTTGCAGGGCAAGCGTCCCTCTTGGCCTTACGTGCGGACGGGTAGGCCTACGTTAAGGTCAGACTGAGAAGTCGATTTATGTGCAGTTTGGAATGTGCACTATCTGCAATGAAGACAGTTAAATCTTCATATCGTATTGTATCGAAAAATTCAATTTGTCTGAAGTTGTTCTTAGGAACTGCGTCCTACAGAACCACCCTTAGATTCCCTACAACTTCAACCGTCACCACCCCAATAAACAGCTTCATAGTCTCTTGGGTAGACTACTGCAACAGCCTACATGAGGGTCTGCTGATTTTTGTCAGTTATAGCGGCTAGAGTTGGTGCAGAACGCTGCTGTACATCTTGTATGTGACCAGATGCCATCTGTTTAATGATTGTTTATGTCGCTATCTCCTTCATTTGTAACACGTGATAGCAGAATTATTGAGTTGAGGACAATAGGAAACACAAAGTTCAGCCCTTGCTTTACACGTAACGTTCAACACTTTTATAATTCCAAACGTAGAACAGTAACAATTAAAATGCATATTTAATTGATTGTTACAAGGCAACTGAAAATACATTTCACTCTGCCTTTAAGATTTCGCTTCAATGTCGAGGACTATCGTTGTCACAGAACCAGCATGCACCTTGGACCACCATTTAACATCGAACAATAATCATCATCATCATCAATGTGCACATTACTCTACAAAACGCAATAATGATTACACGAAGAAAAACAATAAAAACTTCCAATGATAATAAAAAAATTACTGTGCTTTATGACTATTACTGTACTTACTTTAAATAATATTCAATCGATATTAAATAACGGGAAAGAGTAATGTCATAATACCATTATTAAGTGTGTTTAATAAGTAAGTCTGCTCTTGAGATAACACAAATCATTAGAGCTGGAAACCTGATCATTGGCTTGCTAGCAAAAACTTCATCTTCCCGTTGGGACAAGACAGTACAAATGAAGCATAGTGTAATTGGGAGATCAATGACCCGTCAATTTATCAGTGACTTTCTGCCTCTATCCAGGCCTGGAGGGAGACCACATATCCTTAAGCCATTCCACTTCACCAGAGTCCTCTCAATCTAAGTCAGATTCAATTCGGTGTTGGGATCAAACAGTGCTATGCATATGTAACGCCTCAACTGAAATATAAGCCTATCTCTAAGACTTTAGACGAAAATAAAACATTTCATTTGCAGTTTTTCAAACTAGAACGAAAACATGACTGGTGGCCATGGTCTCAACCACGAACATTGCTGTTATTTTCTCCACTTTTTCTAATTGCTGGAAAACTAAAATTGCAACTTCTACATATCTACCGTAATTATAAAAAATTCATTCCGGGACGTTTCATTGTCACGAAAGAGACACTTTTTTTATCAATTCCAGGACTGTCACGGTCAAACTGGGAATTGTCATCACCCTAATCCAGCTTCACAATACCATCAAATTCTACAGATTCTTTTCCCAGTACTCTCTGGGATTTAACATATATCTGCCTTCTCTGATTATCTATATCTTAATCCATTACTGAGAGACCACATAAGCATATAAATAAATATGTATGTGCCTATTAGCATAATACATGCTCTACAAGATTTGGAGGCTATTCAATGAAGAATTGAAATCCGTCTCTCTGAGATATTATTATCATCATGATTCATGGTCTCTTCAGCTGGTTTTTCAGGCAATAATTAAGATGACTCTGAATGTTGGATTCATTCTACATCATCTTTTAACATCTTAAGGATTAAAATCCCCATTAATAATAATAATAATAATAATAATAATAATAATATTGATTGACTGTTCATTCCTGATTCTATAGTTTTTATTTGCATGCATTGTCTTAATTGCCTTTGTGATTCGAACTACTTCGGAAAATTATAATAATAATAATAATAATAATAATAATAATAATAATAATAATAATGAAATATCGTTGTCAGCATATCCAGAAAAATTTTACAGGTGCACGTGAGCCATTTTATGGGTTCACTTAAGATTATGGGTACAATATGGGTACACCTGGAAATGCCAGCATGCAATGAAAACCCATCACAGATTCATACACTCGAGACAGTTCATCTTTTCTGACGAATCTTGCCTCAAGTAAAAACAACAATGAAATTGCACCAAAACATTTATAATAATACTAATAATAAAAAAATAATAATTGCGACAGCAACAATAAGCAAAATGTACAGCAGCAAGAAATCGAACAGCGATATTGATATCAAGTGTATTTTAGCAATAGTAACCCAATAATAGTATTCTACGTGAGACAGTTAGTTCGATTGTCGAGCAATTAATTAAAAAATATCTGTTCAGAAAAAGAAGACGTAGCAGCAGCAGCTGATGCAGAAATTATCTAAGATACGAATGAACTGAATGCCAGAAAATTCATGAAAAATATACTCAAAAGACGTCTGCGAAAAGAAACGCGATGGTTTGCCATGGGCGGAGACTGGGGGTGGGGGACGGAAAGAGGAAAAAATTTCTGACGACCTTTTTCCACGAAATCTCGAAAAAAAATTCTAAATTCGCCACCAAAAAAGTTGATGACCTTTTTTCGCCACCAAATGCGCCGAAATCTCGGAAAAAATTCTATTTTCGCCGTCAAAAAAGTTGATGACCTTTTTTTTAAGTCTTGACGCTCAATGATTGGGGGGACAAATGCATGGGCCGTCCCCCCAACACTTCCGTTGGGGGGACCGTCCCCTGTCCCCACCCTAGGTCTCCGCCCATGTGGTTTGCGACGACGATGACGCACAGCAAAGCACAGAGCGTGAAGAGGTAGACCAACAGATTTGAATCTAGTGATTGGAATCTAGTTCTGTCTCTATCTCTCTGTCTGTCTCCGTCTCCATCTGTCTGTCTGTTTCTTTTTCCAAACACATGAGTCATCTCGCACCCAAACCAATTGTCCTCAGCTATGACCCTAAAACAAGGATATGTCATACGATTCAAATACTCAGAGTTCAACGACCATTAAAGCACACCAGAGGTCAGACAAGCTCACCCAACAACCAGCATTCTATCAGAGCAAAGCGGTTCATTGATCAAAATAAGAGTTGGTCAGAATGTACTGGTGTGATCAACCAAGTCTATATCATTTTGGATTAAATAACAAAAATGTGGGTTCAAAATGAACAAACTGATATGAAATCAAGAAGAGCATCAAGCATCAATGGTTATGATAGTTTTAGGGTGACTTAGGTCGTCTTTCCATTTCATGTCTCTCTGTACAACACTGCACTGCCACTAATACCAATTCGATTAAAACTGCAGCATCACAAAAAATCTATCAAATTTTACGTTTACTTTTATGTCCAATCCCAGACAACTAAATGAAATTACGTGCAAAAATAATGAATTCTTATCTTGAGTGTAATAAAACAGAACTGGCAGTGTTATGCCAAAGGAAGATAATAGCAAAACAAATGATTTCAGGTGTCTAAGCAGCTGAAAACTATTCACTATTTCACTTTGCGCTTATTAAGAGTATGATCATAAAGCTATATTCAGAGCCCGAGTATGGATTATTTAAAAGACATAGACACATGACAGAGGATAAACTACTGCAGAGGTCAACTAGGTCAATGCTTCCCTATCCGAATAGCCTTACAGTTTTCGAGTATCATCACATCATATATAAGATGTTATTTATGTTCTATCATGTTCATTGATTTTTGTAACGCTCCAGCTTGCACGCACTCTGTGCCTTCATCCATTTGACTATATCCAGCACAGAGGGACTATCTCTCCATTGTTGATAGTAGTTGGTTAAATTATCTGGATAGTAAACACAGAGTACAATGTGTTTGTGCAAACAAGGTTTGTTTGGACCATGCGTCTGAAAAATGGCCGTTGCTGTCTGTGCCACCCAGTTCATCATTTAACCAGCTAATCATTTAACCAGTTCATCATTTATCAGTTCATCCTTTCATCGAAAGCAGAGGACGGTTTTGTTCATCGTCACCTCAACTCCAGTTCACCATCAACTGCCATCCGAATAAAATGTAGACAGACAATCTACCGAACCCTATTCCAGATCTGACATTTTAGCCTTTCTGACTCAAACACTGCCATTCATGGTCTCGTACAATCTCTGTTTATCTCAAAGACTGACCTACTTCACTTCCAGCCTACGAGAATAGGCTCTACAGCAGACAGACTATGGGGTTAGATTCATACACAGCGAAGATCAACATGGAGGTATTCCTACAATAAATTTGTGGGTGGCAAAAAAGGCAGAAACCTATCCACTGCACTAGACTCATTTAACAATAATAAAACCTTTAGGTTGGATTGTAGAAGTTTCAGCTGATGGAACCGCCAAGTCACGTTGCGCTGCTAAACAAGGAAATCTCTGACCAGGACTGGAGCAAGAGACTGAGACATGAAGGTCCTTAAACAACGAGACGTACAAAAGCAACTGGGAGCCAGTGCAGCTGGTTGTTGAGGTGTAAACCCATTACCGACCAAAGTGTAGTAAATGGTAAGGGAAATCCTCTGTACCCTTGGTCATTGAAGGGTTAAGATAAGGAGTCTACTACACAACAATATGTAACCACATCAATAGCTTAAACTTAACGTGTTTTGCATAGTCAACTAATACCACATGATGAACTGTATTGTACAACCAAAACTCCCTTTTTATATACATGATCATCTGACAAAGCTGTTGCTCTCAATAATATCTCAGACAAGCCAACCAAAAGTAAGACTGACATGAGCATACCGGGTAATCAGTTTAGTAATTTACCAGAGCAAAGTTCTTCAACGTTTATACTTCCTTATTAAGTATGATACTTGTCTTATTATACCAGTTTCCTTACAGCATGCATCACCATAATGTCTCTAGGTCCCAGTAGTTGCAAACTTTTCTACCAGATCCAAAATTTCAATCAGGCTATTCTAATTAAAAAGTACCGAGTCTAAAACTTGCATGGTATGGATAATGTGTTGTCAATAAAAGCAAGTATTGTCATTAAAAGCAATTATTGTCATTAAAAAGCAAGTATTGTCATTAAAAGCAAGTATTGTCATTAAAAGCAAGCAATTGCAAAATAATTATGCTGTGAGTTTTAGAGTATGACAGATTGTAAGCCAGAGCCAGATCAGTGGCCAGGAAGACTGAACAGAGGCAGGACGGCAATAGCATCGTGGATTTTATCACTCATAATGAAAACCAAGATATTTACGAAGTTAAATACTTCTGTCATGGTGAACTTCTGGAATGCAAAAAGTAACTAATACTTTAGTTAGGAAAGACAATGTGTTCATGGGCAATTCCACCAGTTTACAACATTTCTACTTATATTAAGCACAGTCTACATCAAACATATGGTCTAAAATTATTTCAGAATGACCAGACAAAACTGATTGCCAAAAACACGAATTTCTCTGAAACCGCTGCTAATGCCCCAAACACTTAGCTGGGGGCAAAACGTTTTCCCCTCCCTCAGCTCCTCTGGAGCCTCGTTAATAGACCACCAAGTGCAACCTTATTCCTCGTCGTCGTCATCATCACCGTAATCATTCTCGTCATCATTGTCGACATTAACGACTAAAATGGCGCCATGAAAACAGAAATGCCCAATGCCTTACCTCTTACTTTACAAACAACTCATAGCAGTGGCTTGATAACATTACACTATACAAAAATCTACACAATCAAAAAGATACAAAAAACTCTGTCATGACTGTTGCTAATACTGTCGAGAAAAGCCCAGGCCTCCTTTCCATTCGAAATAAAGCCAGACGCTGCCAAAAACATGCTCTACCTATCAGCTGGTCGTATGCTTAGCACGGTTCAACTTGATAGAGACGTGTACCGGTAACAAACAAAGTACAATAATATCTACCAAGATTTGCAGCTGCTCATGATGAAAAGTTCTAAATGCACGTCACATCAATATTAATTAAATACTCAGCCAAGCTGGACACTTCAATTGTTAATATAACAATTTTGTTATGACAATTTCCTCAGCGCATCTGCACATATGCATCTGGACACACACCAAAGCACTTTTCATAGCCACTCCTAAGACCCTGAAAGCAGAAATTCACAGCATACAGCTCATGTCATGTAACGATATGCTCTATGATCAGCTGAAAACTTTTGCCCGGACTGCTGTTGGGAATGCTTCTGCGCAGTTACCTTGAAGGGGCGCTATATAAATTCATGAACGAACGAATGAGATTACACTACAACAAGTTGCAACAACATTACTCAGAGTTGTATGCTTCAGCCAATGCAGTCTTAATCAACAGAAAACTTTTCAATGTGCACAAACCTAACCAGCCGCAAAAAGTCACCGATTCGCAATTACCACAACACAACTCAATACAGCTGAAGACTCCAAGATTCTGCATAAAAGAACTAAATATCCGACCACAAAGATAAGAGACTAAGAATCTGAGGAACAATTAAGACCCTCTAACCAGGATCATCCCAAACCTGGTCAAATAATTCCTGGTACTTGAAAATGGGTAGCAAATGTACCCACACAAATACACATGGTCATGACAACACAGTAAAAAAGCGACTAAAAAATTCTGTCATGCCCAGTCGTAATTATTTTGTGAAAACCTTCAGCACCAAAGTCTTTGCAGACGATTCAACACCAGCATCGTTAGACCAATTGACGCCTAAAACTAAATCCAGTAAGGCAAGAAATTTGAATCCAGTAAACACTTCTTCACCTTCAATCAGACGTTACAGCAATATATATCTATATATATCTCTATATATATGCGTGTGTGTGTGTAGAAATTAAAAATATATATATTACTGTATATGCATAATTTATTCATATACTAATCAGATATACAGTGACCCATACACTGATATACATTCATTTTAATACAGACATCCAATGTACAAATGCTTCGGCTAGACTCAAAGCTCAACTCCCTCGCTCTGCGCATATTTCTACATAATAATTAATAATAATAATAATATGATTGAAGTATAATTGCACTAGCGACACATCACTGCACGTATTCACTACAAGATCCTCTTTTTGGTCTCCAAATCACAGCTGCGAAATGCGTCTAAATATCTGTCAAACTACATGCAAAAGCCCTTATCTGCACCTTCATCTCGTTCAACGCATTCTGCAGATCGTCTCGATCTTTTTGTTCCCAGGACTAGCAAGGACTGCTCTGGCTTAACATTGGGCGTTTGCTGAGGTTGGCCCCTCCATTTGGAATGACCTTTCTCTCACAATATAAGAACTAAACTAATTATTTGTTTTTCCTCATCTGTCTCTCAATCTTTCAAGGCATTTCTTTTTTCTCCCAGTTTTTCGTGCTGAGAGCGCTTCTGAATAGTCAATCTGCAAGAAGCGCCATATAAATTTATTGATACAATACGATACAAAATGTATATCTAATGTTATTAATGCACACATGTCATGGACAATAACTGGACATATTTGCAGTGAAATCCTGCACTGATTGGATAAGTTCAGAGATGGTTAATTAAGAACATTCAATAGAATTATATGATTGTTTTTTTAAACCCCAGGCAGTTACCTACTGGAAGACATAATCATTTGCTACACTAATTTGTAAACTGTTTTAACATCAGCATAACACCATTAATGCAACATCAACTTACTCATTCATGAGAACATTACATTTAATACAATATATATATATACAATGTTTATACATAATATTATATAATAATATATATATATATATAATATATAATACAATACGTACACACGTGACCGGCTCTAACAAAATGAGTCATATGTTGTCAACATTTGCAAATGTAATTGTAAACATAATTGCATATTCAGATAGCACCTCTACAAGTAAACAACTCAGGGATGCTGCTGATTTGATAAAACAAGCAAAATAGAGCTCGAGAGAGGGAACGGGAAAAGAGGGGGAGAGGGTGGCATTGTAGGTTGCATGGCAGGCTGTCCCAACAACAGTGAAGTAACCGTGTGGCAGTGTGGCTTTTGATAGAACATGAGGAGATCCGCAGCAGACAAAATGCTGACAGCCAGTCACGTTATACCAGTGGTTCTCAAAGTGGTGGTCCGCAGACCTGCACCGGTTCACAGAGTACCTCCGGGGAGGAGAGTTAAAATATATCGTAATTTTTCAAATTAATATTTTTTGTTTTTCTGGTCTCTGTGCTTTATTTCGAGCAGGTACTTCCATTGTTAACAAACAATCTTAGTAATTTGTCGTTAGCTAAATTTTTGCAGATCCACTCACTATAACAAAATTAAATTCACTTTTAATCTGGTTTGAATTCTGATTTTGAATTTTAAAAATGTAATCGTATGAGAATTAAGCTGAGAAATAATTAAATACTGTTAGGGACATGTTTTAATTATTGAAACAAACAGCTAATAAATAGCTTTATCAAGCAGTCTTTCTTATAATTTAGAATGAGCTTCAACAGCAATGTGGCCTGCAACAGTTTGAGAACCACTGACATAGACTTTACACATATTCCAGCCAATAGGTTAGCCTCTTTACAAAAGGACAAAGAGTTTTTGACATTATTTTTGGCCTGAGTGGAGTTTTTTTTTCGTTTTGTAGTCACTGATTCCAACACAACACACCGTACTTTTGCACTTCCCATCCAGAGAGATTTGGGTGATTGAAACTAACAAGAACAACAACATATTAAGAAATATTGGCACAATCACAGGACAGCTACACAAAGGACAGAGGCAGCAGCAACAACAAGTCATAGGCACAATGGACAAAACAAAACAACGCTACAAAAGCTTGATTCGATGGAACCATCATAACACCCTTGCAAGGGAACCAGTAGCTCTTCGTATCACAATTTCCGTGTATACATTAATGCAGCACATGACTTTCAAAAGTCATAAAATTCGAGACACAAGCCACCACCCTGCAAACGACAGTCTAGAACCGAGCAAACACCTCCAGCAAAGCAGCGAGTCTTAAATAAACAGAAATCCGATATTTTCAAATTTTCTGAAGAATTTGATCAACTGTGCGGACGACAAGAGGTATGATTGATTATCTCGTTGCATGAAGCACATGGCACACGATCTGCCGACTGGCAGGACAACACTGATTGCCTTAGACATGCTCAATCAACTGTCAATTAAAACAAATCTATATCTCAATCAATGTACATCATTGTACAGATAAAAACATGATTGCACAAACACCAAATGACGACGTCATGATGGCCGGAAAACAGAAGTTCGCTTGGCCGCCGCCGACTCTTCCTCACATCGCCAACATCGTGTTAAAGAGGCCGTTATGTTGGACGTAACCGTTATCACACAGAACGCCGCCACTCGGAATGACATTCGCAGCGCAGTTCGCCTTGTTATTCTCCCCATCCGGTTCTCTGTCAGCCGCTGTAAGAGACAAGGGGTGCGCTAACGTTGCATTAGTAACAGGGTTCCAGTCAAAATTGCTGCCAATATGTGCATAGTTTTGTTCAGACAAAACACCGTCGAGACAGTCTGTGACAGAGGACAGCGGCTGCCCTCCGCAACTCAGGTTGGTGCTTGAAGAATCTAACGGATGAGAAAAACTTTGAGGCTGGTTGCAGCCCACGGCGCCTTCACGTGCGTCATTTGGATGACGTTCGACCCTCGTGGCGTCGGCCGTAGGCTGGCCATTGTTATTGTCTGCTTGACTAACGCTACCTAGAAAGCTGTTGTTCAGGAACGCAATGTCCGTGTAACCACTTTCCAGGGCAGTTCCACCACCACCGCCACCACCACCACCGCCTCCCCCACCACCACCACCAGTAGCGCCAGGTGCTGTGCTGACTGGAAGACTCAAATTTGGATTGAGCATTTCCACAGTGGTGTAACTGATATCAGAGATTCCAGGAGTAAGAGAAGGTGGAGGCGGAGGAGGAAGGAAAACAGATGGAGGAGGAGGAGGAGGAGGAGGTAGAGAAGCAGCTGACGTATCAAAAGCCGCAATGGCCGACTGGCAGAATGGACCAACGTCCTCCGAAGTAGAATTCCTCGCATCCGGCTGAATGCGAATGTACGCGCCGTTGTTCGGATCGCGCGCAGCACACAGAAGAATGTCGGGCCTCGAATAAACGCCGACATCCTGCAGAGAGGACACAGCGTTCGGTCTTGCAGAACCAACAGACGACGACACGGCTGACGGCTTCTTATACTGAATCTCCGGCACAGTGCGGTCAAACTGATTGCCGCCAACGTCGTACGGGTTGACCGAACGAATGAACTTATAACCGGATTCGTCAACCGGATCGTCAATGACGGTCGTCTTAACGTAATTGTTGCTATCGAATCCGTGCATGTTATCTGGAAAGACGTCGTCCGCGTTCGTGTCTTCCTGAATTCCGATGAGTGGAGTGATTGTCGATGGAACCAATGTTCCGTTCGATTTGTTCATTATCGGCGACAGCTCCTGATGAGCCATCGACGCTGGCACGCATGAATGGTTGAGACTGAAGCGTCCGCTGTCACGAGACAGGGTGCTCATATCGCTACCCTGACGACTGTAGCCACTGAGATACTGCAAGACAATAGCACAGCCACAGATTGTAATTGTAATTTGTAACTGAACATTTATATAGCACCGCTCACAGATTCAGTGGCGCTCCCGACCCATGCTAGTGCTCCCACTAACAAATAGTATAGTCTTCAGGCGTTTACGAAACAGGTGAAGAGAAAGGCCAAGAAGCTCAGAACGTAGCTTGTGAGGAAGGCGGCTCCAACAAGTAGGGCCAAGATATGCAAAGCTTCTGGACTGGGCCGTAGCTCCACGCATGCGTGGGACAACTAGAAGATTACACAGTCAATCTGTAATGTAAGCAATTCACTTTCATATTTTCAGTTCAGGAATTTCCAGTGCTTTCCAAAAAACCGATATCAATTAAATAAATACTAACAGATTGGGCATTGATCAGCGTGAATAGGTAAATAAGAGATTTATGACAATGACTGAGCAACGCCCTCGAAAAGACAAAGAAAATGAAAAACACAGTTCAAAATGGCACAGCTGCATTGTAAGACGTCGTTAAACTCGGGATCTACGAGACGCTTGCATGGTCGACTGCTACAATGTGGCGCCTATATTGAAATTATCACTGCACCACTCTAGCAATATTAGACCCACCATTGCTCACCAATGCATGCCTTGGCTACACAGGAAGAAACAGCCAACAAGAAATTATTAAACCATTTTCGGGGGGGTTCCGGTTGCCCATTGGATAACACAGTGGCATGGAGACCAGAGGAGCAGAGTTCGATTCCCGAAGCCCATGCAGGATAGACGTGCTCTGTAGGCTGATATTAGCGCCGTTTGTATGTGCATTTGTTATAGCGTCCCTTCAAGCACTCTACTCAGAGGTGCTCCCGACTGCAGAGTGGACACTGCATCAGAGTTTCATGCCGAAGCATTGAGCAATTGCGAGTGAAGGACTTGCCCAAGGTCCCTACATGGCGAATTGAGGCGGATTCGAACCTCGAACCTTCTGGTTTCAAGGCAACGATGCCACCACTGCATCACCGCACCCCACATCTGTCTGTTCTCTAGTAGTTAAGATTGATGTTAATACAGATGGTACTGCATAACTGTATACTATAACTGATCGCAGTTGGTCAACCAGATTGCTGATTAAACTAAGAAAGTTATCATTAGAACGTACCAGTATAATCGAGCAATTGGCATTATATGTTTAAAGTATGCCCCATTGTACGGAGTTTGGGTATTGATTTACCCGTTCGGCAGGTATTCATTCAAAGAGACGTCTGGCATGCACATACATATATATATACCGTATTTTCGCGAATATAACCCGCGGGTTATACAAAGTTTTACAAACCACGCACCCCACCCGCGTGGTATACTCGGGGGCGTGTTATACAAATCATTTTTTACACAGCCCAATTTTGTACCAGATTATTTTCAGGTCATGGTCTGAAACTGACGGAAAGTTTCTTAAACATGCATGGACGTCAGCAAAAACGATTAGAAATGTAGTCCGAGTAGTATTATTCACCTATTTGATGTGTCTGCCCCTATAAATAATGTCAATATATTTGACAAGTTGTTGAAACCTAATTTGTGTTGCCATGAATTGGCTGGGAGCGCCGCTGAGTAAGTTTCTTGCAGGTGCAATGTACAAATTTATAAATGTATGAATGAATTACGTGATTACCGTTCTATTATCATGAAAATATCAATCAATACTCGAAACTGCGTAAAGTTACCAATAAATGCTAAAAATATGAACTGAGTTTCTTTTACTTACAATATGGAGACATGAATCCTAATGAATCGATCACAGACAATCAGTTAGACAACAGTACCGTACTATTAATCGTTTATTACAGTGAAATCATCGTGAAAAATCAGCGAATACGGCAAACCGCACAAAGTTACAGTTAAATGTCCAAAACATAACAATTCGACTTTCATAATTATAAAAGTTCAATAGTACCGTATACAGACGAATAATTATAAGTAGGCTCAGATTACTTTCGAAACGCACAATAAACAAATAATCACACGCAGGCATTGAGTACGGTATTATCCCTCGCACAGCATTAAGTGTGACTAGCCTAGAATTTATTTAGCACATATCTATTAAGAAAAGCCTAGTTCATCGTCCATAATGTCAATTTACCGTAATCATCCGTACATTTTCAGAAATATCCAGCTATTATCGCTCGCACGGCGTTAAGTTAATCGACTGGCTTAAAATTTATATAGCACATAATTAATCTGAAACGCTATTTAATTTTCCATTATTTGTAAAAGTTAATCTATATTTAATCGTCCATAATTTATCATCTAGCAAAATCTGCCGCTCTATTACCATGATCCTTCGCGTGTTCGACGACTTGTAATTTAAAATCTGCGGTATAAGACTTTTGCTTAGGCATTTTTTCTTACAGAATGAAGCAATGGAAATGATGGGTGCTTATATAGGCCCTATTATAGGGCCTAATATCAAACGTTGTGGGGTGCTTTGCTTATACGACAATGGTTTATTGAACTTCGAGCTTTCTGCTACAGTAAACAGGTACGCAATTGACCGATCAAAGCTAAGGAAAGGCATGCATAAATAGCTCCGCTTGTTTGAGCTTAGTTACATCAAAGGCTCGCATCTTTCAAATAAGGCCTGTAATATCCTCAAATTTTGCTCGGCGTAGGTTGTGGGCCAGAGAGATCAAACAAAATGTAAATATTGCCAGTGGAATGGAGTTGGTCAGAAATATACGACAATGTTTTATTGAACAAAGGAAAGCCATAAGTCTACATTCGTTCTTCAAAATCGTTCTACGGTCCTTTTCGAATGGCGGTCACAATCAAAGGAAATACAACTTATGAATTAATGCTTACACAAAACAGTCGGCTAATATCGAAGCCTTCCTTTAAGCCACTACACAAGCGCTATATGATTAATCTACAACATTCGGACTTTACCTTGTGAGAGTAAAGAAGGAGGAACGAGGTCATTACCTCTTACTGGTTTTGAGTTGTAAATAGCATAGGCCTATTTGATTAAAATATTCATATTTTATAAAGAATCTTATTTTTGGTTATTTTAGTTAGAGAGATTATTTTAATTTTGGTATTCTAGAAAGTTATGACCATATCCGGCGACAAATAATATATGGTAGAGTAGCATTAGCCTAACGTTAGCGCACGCGTCCGTCCAACTCGTTGATCGTCACATGAAAGGTGCGTCTTATACTCTGGTGCGTGATATATAATTCATTTTTTACTCAAATCTCCAAAACTAGCGTGTTATATTCGCGTGCGTGTTATACCGGTGTGCGTGATATATTCGCGAAAATACGGTACAACTGCCAGGAAAAATAAATCCAGAACTCACACTGTTATAAAGGATCTGTGTTTCACTTGATGTACTTGTCTTCGTAGTCTGGAAAAAACCACATTTCTTTAAATTGACGATCCCACAGGCTTTAAGTATTGGCATACAAGATGTCCAGGTAATGCAACAACTGGCTAATAAAGCTATTTAAATGAAAGTACAGTTCTGAGTATATGTCACACAGTATATATATCAGACACATACGCATGATCAAAGTACAAACATTGCAACAGCAACTGTCCAACAACCAGCAGAAGAACATTCAACCAAACGTTGCACATGCATTCAAAAACCTTAGATGAAAAGACAAGCCTGCAGCTTTCTCACCAATCTGGAAACTCTGCAAAGCCTTTCTGTTCGAAAACATCAAATGGAAAGAAAGAAAGAAGCGAGTATAACTAGACTCAATGCATCACTCACCCTTTGTACAGAAACAGCCTTTGGCATAACGACCTCCACACCTCGGGTTAACTTCTTCTTGTATTTATTGCAACATCTGGAATTAAATCAGAGCAACTTTTGAGGTGCCCAGTAATCACTGAACTACAGTTGTTAGACGATGACTGGAGTCATTCACTTATGCCGAATAAACAAATTTCACGGATCGCGTACCTGTGGAGGTCGGAGTGTAGCGTGCTGTGTTGGGGTTGGGGGTGGCGGGTGAGGGTGAGGTGATGGTGGGTGGGGTGGGGAGGTGGTGGGGTCGGGGTGGGTGGGGTGTGGGGGAGTGTGGTGGGGGTTGGGTTTGGAGAGGGGGAGAGGAGGGGTGGCCGGTTGGGGTGGGGTGGTGGGCGGGTGGGGTGGGTGGGGAGGGAATGGGGTAAGTGGGGTGGGTGGGGAGTGGGGTGAATTGGAGTTTGGGGTTGGGGGCGAAAGTGGGAGGGGAGTGGGGTATCGAGGATTGGAGTGGGGGGAATTTTTCCGAAAACCCAAATTTCACGGGTGGCGTACCGGTGGAGGTCGGAGTGTGGTGGGGTGTTGTGGGGCGGGGGTGTGCTGCGGTGGAGCGTGGTGTTGTTGTGGCCGGGAGCATATTAATTGATTGATTGATCGAGTGATTGCCGTATGCTTATCCTTGCAGCCCATCCACCTCGAGGCAAAAGCGATAATGAATTTGATGGCGTTTGCAGGGCCAGATTAAGAAACGTGGGGCCCTGTTCGGAAAATTTTTGGCGGTTCTCAAAAACTTCTGACGACCTTTTTTTAGTCGTTTGGTCGAAATTTTCCTAGAATGCACAGATTATTCTCCTCTTTTTAGTCGTTTCGTCGAAACTCTACAAATTTTCTGGAAAAATATTATTTTTCCGCATGTGTGGGGGGCCCCCTAAAGTGTGGGGGACCCTGTTCGGCCGAACATGTTGAACATGCCTTAATCTGGCCCTGGGTGTTTGCCTGTGCAGAGACCAGAAATGGACTTTGACATGAAAATAAGCATCCAAAGAATAACCAAATCTGTTCAAGAAACCCAGAAGCTAACCTAACTATAACCAGGTTTTGTCTGGAGCCGATCGGCACTAGATGCTGTAAATGTCATAGCAAACAACGCAATTCATTTCTATCACATCCAGTGACTGACTTAAAACAGAAGCTGAGAGAAATGAACAAATTAACAGTCTAAAATTAAGCATGTCTAAAATGATGATCTCAAAATTTTATATACAAAATTCAAAGAAATAACATCAAACTAGAAAACAGCAAATTAATTTAACTTGCCGCTGTTAAACATCGGTTATGGGAATAATTCAATTACGAACAAATACACCAATAAAGCATTTATAATTCAAATACAACCTTTCAACAATCACTGAAAGAACAATGAAGATGATTTCCATCTCACCTGTAAGTGCCATAAAGACCAAACACGATAACAGTAAGTATGATGATTGAACCGATTGCAATGCCCACAATGGCACCTGCAGTCTTCCCTACAGAACACCAAACATTCAGCATTTACAAACAACACCAAACATTCAGCATTTACATAACAACAACAGATATTCAGCATTTACATAACAACACCAAACATTCAGCATTTACATAACAACATCAAACATTCAGCATTTACATAACAACACCAAACATTCGGCATTTACATAACAACACCAAACAATGACATCCATATGTAGCAGTTCTGTCTTATAATTTTATCTGCTGCACAGTTGACAGACACAAAACAGAACGGAACTCAGAAAGTAAATCACACAACAGATAATTACAATCAGCATCACAGCATGCTTTCCAACACCCCAACAGAATGTTCAAAAAGTAGCAAAACAGGATATAATTATTTATAGAATCGAAGATGAAATTCCAAAAAATTTAGCATTTACAAACTAGTGATATTTTAAACTAAAACAAACCACTCTAAAACAGTCTGGCACTTTAACTTAATTCTTCACACTGACTGAATATAATCCTCTCACTACTCTCATATTTTCTAAGACTTCTGACGACACACCAAGCCAATAGAGTATTCTCAATCCAAAATTCTCTTCACATTATCTTGGTGACTTTATAAGGCTCATGAACAACACAACATAATTAGTTAAATACATACAAAACTACGTGCATCGAACAAACCAGAATGCAATGCAATTCTGAGTAGTTATTCGGCGACAGACGCGCCATATAAACTGAAGACACGAGCATTTAGATTGTGGGGCGCGGTGATGTAGTGGTGGCGTCGTCGCCTTGAAGCCGGAAGGTATGAGGTTTTAATCCACCTCAAGTCACCGCGTAGGGACCTTGGGCAAGTCCTTCACTCGTAATTGCTCAGCGCTTCGGCGTGAAACTCCGATGCAGTGTCCGTTCTGCAGTCGGGAGCGCCTCTGAGTAGTTAGTGAGCTTAAAGGGGCGCTATAACAAGTGCACATATGTACAAACAAACGATCTGGTACAAATGACAGAGGCAAAATGGCTTCTTACATGGCTTTGAAGTTGCAGTATAGACCACGTTTGACGTGGTTGAGAGTCCTGCTTTCGAATGACTCAACATCCACAGCTTGTAATTCGAACCAATACGAAGACCCGTCAGATTATATCCAAATATCTGGGATGAAATTCTAACGCTGTAATTCTTGTCTGCAAATAAGGAACAGCAGTCTAAGGATACAGACAAAATTACTTCAACTCAAAATTTTCAACACGTTACATGATTCAGTTGAAAGCATAATAATTTATTCCGCTGCAAAACAGAATTCACTCATTCGTAATGGAGATTTACTTAGCACCCCTTCACGGCGACTACTCAGAAGTGCTCCCGACAAAGAAAGCACGGCTAAAATGAACAGTCTTGAGGTTAAAATGGAATGCATGCGAGTCGATCCTGGGGAGAAAATGCAATGCAAAAGGGAGCCCGTTCTAGAACAAAGAAAGCACGGCTATAATGAACAGTCTTGAGGTTAAAATAGAACGTATTTGAGAGGATCCTGGGGAGAAAATGCAACGCAAAAGGGAGCCCGTTCCAGAATGATGGGCCTAGGAGTGAGAAGGTGCGTTTCTACCCATCAGAGGCAAAAATAAAGGATTCAGTAGAGCAGATGCAGCTACGAGCAAGGGGCTTAGCAACATGGCTGCATGCTGAAAGACACTGAAGCAACGAGGACAACAATCCATACAAGCATAAATCATTGTGCAGATCGAAGCAGCACTTGAGTTCAAAACTACAGTAAAATCCAGATACAGGCAAAATTGAAAATTTTTATGCAAAATAGGAAGAAAGTGAGCTTGTGCTGGGTTGGCGTGTAAACGCCAGATTGCCACCCGCAGTGATTAGTCAATGCCAATATGTTCTCCAAAGGCCGTGACCTGAAGAAAGATGAACTAGTTCTGTAAACGGAGTCAGAACAATTAAATGAATGCTGGTGCATCAAATGCTACATATGATCATATGCAAATTACCAACGAACGGCATATACATTCATTCTTCATTCAAAAACTTCTAGAGCGACTCTTCAAGGAGACCATTCAGACGTGCTCTCAACTCTTCTTCTTCTTCTTTAGTTCTCTGCCGTCAGGCAGGTTCATATGTCCCAATGATGCCACGCATATCTGTTCTGTGCATCCCTCTTTAGCCCTCTGTAACTCAACTCTAGCATGGCAAAAAGGCACAGTTCTGAGTTGATAAAAAAAGCTTCAGTTAGAGCCCCAGGTACCAGACAACTAGGCCCACCATGAAAAGGCTCGATTCTGCATAGCTGCAGTTCATGTGAATGGAACTAAGAACCCCTTTCTGTGCAGAACGGAGGTGGTGGTGGCCTTGGACAGCCATGGAACAAGAGATAATTGACAAGCAGTCATGTAAATTTCTTGGACAACACCTTCTGATTGTTCTGCTAAGTACTAAAGTCTTATTGTTTAACCAAACTGCTAACATTTAAGACAATGGCGTTTCGTAAACAAGGCCTCACTTAGTAATGTTGTGCTTGACAATCAAAGATTCAACATACCGACACAGGCCTCAGTGTCCACAGCAGAAACGAGACAGTAGACAAGAAGGAATTCATCTGCATAGCCGCATGGTGGATTTGTAAGACACTTGGGCTTGCTCCACGTCATGTATGCATATCCATGATCACTACCATCTGGAACAACCACTTGGACATTCTCTGGAGGCGGTGCAACTAAAAACAGCATAAATAACACATTAACAGAAAAAAAATCTTCCGCAATCCAACACAACACCGAACTGATAATCTCTCTATTTATCAAGGATAACAGTATATTGGCAGGAATCAATCATAAACAAACACGAAAAGCTGTTGTTTTAAGCGGCATACATGCTGAGATAAATACCAGTATTATTCGCAATCGTCTTAAAAAAGGTTAAGCCTGAAGAGTAAGGAGAATTTTAATACCATCCGATCTGTCCTATGCTTTCTTACCTTTATTCAGTGCATATAGACTTCTGGACCACTTAATGCCGCAAGGAACACCATTCACATCAACCGAGACTCCCGCCCGTAGTGTCTTCATATTTGGAATCGGATACAGATGGTTGTCATGTGATAAGTTGTACTGCTGCTGTGATACGGTTAACTCCTCCCATCCAACACTTTGCTACAATAAGTAAAAGTTATTTAGTTATTTATGAGTTATTTACCTTCCTCATAATTTACAATAAGTAAAAAGCACAGAACATCTTACATCTTGTGGTCCTCTCTTATCTGGTTTAATTCTAATCTTTCATATCATTCCACAGGGTTGTCCTTGGTAATTCAAGAGTTGTCTGGCTTCGAGTTGAGTTTGGTATTTCGCAGGGTACAGTCTGCGAATTGACTTGATTTCTCAAGTCTTGATCTTGGACAAGGACTGTCATGGATTAACTCTTGTGTCTTTGCCATCATGGGTTCTTCTACATGGAATGACACCCACCCCAATCTGTATCAAGATTTAGGTCCCACCATTATCCTTTCTTTGATTAAGACTTCCATTGCTAGGAGCTGCCACACTGAGAACACCTCAGAATAGCCAGTTCTGTAAGTACTTATTTAGTACCGGTACTTAGCCCTTCCTGTGCAGGTCTGCAATTCGGGCAATGCACTTCCTCTGCTTCTCCCTGTCATTCTCTAAGGGGAGCTTTATAACTTCTCAAAGGGAGTTTTATAACTTCTCAGATACGACATATCGTACATCACATGAAAAAACTCTTCAACATAAATCATTGCTTTACGTCTCCCTCAAACCTGGAAATTCTGTGACCAAATAGTTTTGCGATTTATTTCGCATACTTCTCACAAACTGTTTCTGTTGCAGTTTCACGCTAATATGAGTTATATTAAACACCAAACTCACTTCGCAGTGAGCGTAATCAGTGAAGAGCTGGGATGAGCTGCACCAGAAAATCGTTATTCCGGTCAAGTTGGCTGGCTGAGAGACGTACGTCCAGTGGATAAGTGCGTATGAAGGATTCCTTATGTCAAGCTCCACAATGACTTCATGAACAGGAGAAACTGTTGACCCACAAAGGAAACAAGAGAAATAAAGAGACTCAAACAACAAGTCGTTTTTTAAGATTAATTATATTACTAATCAGTTAAACGTTTGGTTTTGCATACAAGTCGAGCCATTTTTTTAAATCGTAAGGAAACGGGAAAAAAACAATAATTTATTACCATTATTCCGCAAACAAACCATGAAAAGCAACAGAAAAAAAATCGAACTTTCTTATGTCGTAGCAAATGATTCCGTAATTGTCCAAGTGAAACTGAAATGTAATCTTTCTGAACTGTCAATAAGACAGCTCGAGATAAAGTGCACAAGATGTTTGCTTTGATGAACATAGCTCTATAACCAGCACAACCACTTATTCAAAAAACCTGTGTTTAAGCATCACTAAAGAACCAGCGGCACACAGGATTTAGACAGTCATATGATCTGTACATTCAACAAGTGTTTGCTAAAGGACAGTACTCCACTTTTACTATCGGTGTGAAACAAAGCAGATATCAAACAAAGCATTATGCACACGAAAGCATCAACTTAAGCATAGAAATAAAAAAAGATGGAAACGAAATAAATGCTGATCAACATAACGCAATTAAAATCTACTCAGAAGTAAAAAAAGACTATAGATGTGGACTAAATTATATATTGCACTTAAAATTGGTACTTAAAATATTATAGCCTAGGCGCAAACAGTTTGCATCAAAATAACTCTTATAAATTTCACTTCTTGTAGGGACCTACTGCATGTATTTATAAAATGATGATGTTAAACAATTAAACAATGACATCTGTTAGGCTAGCTGAATCCTTGAGAACATGGTGAAAAAGTGAGGAATATCAGACAATTTAAATGAAATTAAAGAAAATAATAAGAGACAGTAAACAAATAAATAAAAATACATAATCTATATTATAAGGCAGAAATTCCATATGTTTGTTTGTTTGTTTATTTATTTGTACGCTTTTACTCTCCCCTGCAGAATAGGCTCGGAAATGAAACAGCGTCGGTTTAAAACAATTATTGATATCGATTCTTACCCAAATTATAAGGTCATATCAACTATTTTCAGGTTTTAACTCACTTTAAAACAAGAAATATTTGCGTTTTAAGACAGATTTCATCAATAAATGATAACGCTGGCACTGTGGTGAAGAGTATACTCCGCATGACGTCATACCCGCCCAGTAATAATATCCGTAGCGCCCCGCAGGGACGGGTTACGTTTGGCTTTTTGGAGAAGCGAGGTGGGGTGGAGGGTTGGCGAAAACCCGAAATTTAGCAGTCAACGATGGGTACCAGAGTGGGGAAGTGTTTAAAACCCGAAATTTCACTTTAGAACTCGAGTTATTAGCGTTTTAAGACAGTTCGAAGCGTTTTAAAACAGATTCCATCGCTCACGCGTTGGTAAACAGTATCGAGCTTCAGTAAAAGAGTCTACAGCCCGAATGACGTCATACAAGCCCAGTAATAATTTCCCTAGCGGGGCGTGTTACGTTTGGCTTTTTGGGGAAGCGGGGTGGGGTAGAGGGTTGGCGAAAACTCGAAATTTAGCGGTCAACGTTGGGTACCATAGGGGAGTGGTGTTTAAAACCCTAAATTTCCCGGGCAACGCCGGGTTACACATCTAGTTTAAAATAAAAAAGGAATAATACGACACGAAAAATAAAAAACGAAAACTGACGCTTTTTGGGAAAGAATAAAAATGAAATTAAAAAATTAATAAGAGACAGTAAATAAATAAATACAATACACGAAATAAAAAAACAGGAATTAAACGACATGAAAAAAAAATGACGCTTTTTGGGAAAGAATAAAGGAATAGCGATACGGGCTACCGACAGTAATGTCGAAGTCTCCCTACATTTGATTAAATCACAGCTTCTGCTTCGCTTTAGTCTCCAAGAGAAATCCTATTTTGTATGATATGAGCATGAGACAATATGCAGTAGAGGAAGCATTAGAATTGCTCTCAGACTGTGTTGAAACTGCCCACAGAATCAAAATCAAACATTGGGTGAACTCTTTCAGACCCATTTCTCTTAGCTTTCTGTTAAGCACAAAGAATCTTATTGCATCCACCTGGATTACATTCCAATTGAAGAGCACAATTCCAGAACCCACTCAGTCCAATGCTTATCAACCGAGGACCGAGTGAGGTTTGGAATTGGGCTCCTCAATTATCAGACTGCACATAGCATTTCAAGGATCAAATCATAGACCATCCTAATAATAATACAATACATATATACATCACGAAGGTATCCTTTACATAGTCAATTATCAGCAGTGCCAAAAGATACTTGGACCTAATTATATAGTGGAACCTTATGTAACGAGGCGCTGTCTCTGAGTACAGTTTGCTGTAACAACACAAGACTTAAACTTTTTAATGTTTTACGGTTCTGCTCATCTCAGACATTTTACCAATGTAGAGAAGTAAAAATAGAAGCAAACCTGAATTGATGGATGGAATACGGATTGGTTGCTGTGGTGCTGTGCAATTTCCCACATTATTCTCAGCCGTAATCCGTACTTCAGTCGCCTCCGGTTTCAGCTGAATCGCAATGAATGGATCCATCGTTTTCTGGTTGTTCAGCGTTTCCCAGATCGCAGAAGACTTCACAGACACAACATAATGGAAACCTTGTCCGTTAAACCTTTCTCTGGGCACTGGCTGAAAATAAAACATATCGTTAAGTGGTTTCGTGAAGGTGAACATAATTTTCTGGATACAAAATATGAAATCATTAATTCTGTCTCATTTTCCATGCATATAAAAATATTACTCTCTCAAAGAAAGTAAGTATGTACTTTATTGGACCGCCTGCAAACGCACTGTGGGTACGTCGAATAAGAACAATCCAAGAGTAGTTAACGATCACAAAATGCATAATATGCATAATCATAATATGTACAATAACAAAACAGACATAGATCTTGGAAATGTGACAGAGTATAGATAAACGTAACACGAGCACACTCCACGTGAAGACCCAAAACGAAGGATATCCTCAGAAGGGAACTGGTCAAAGTCACTGGTCAGCTAAGATGATACGAGGGTTTGACTGGTGAGCGAAGAAATCATCCAACATTGAAACCAGACAGGTCAGAAGGCCGGCAGCTGGATATGTAGGCATGGGCGGATGATAAAGATTGCAGATGCAGTAATGTTGAATCCTATTGTGTGTAACCAGTATTTTTCTTCTTCATCTCACTTCAGTCGTCCTTATCCTTCTTCCCATTTTCCCACCTTTCCTCAGACCACTCCTTTCTCTGCTTCCTCTAAGCACTTTAGGATCATTCCACCTAATTATTCAATAAATGGCTCCAGGTCGACCGTCTAAGATTTCAATGAAAATTTCACAGAATATTTATTATGGTATTAGAGGAAACTATGATAAATTTTAGATCAATATCTTAAGTAGTTTTGAAGATATTAAATTTTAAAGACATCTGGGTGACCTCGTTTTTGACATCTTGGAACTCACATCTAAATTTGTAGCGGCATTCAGAAGCTCATAACTTCATTAATATCACAGATAATTTTATGAAATTTTCAGGATATTTAGTCTTTGTTGTTTAGATGACATGCTGAAGAGATGAATGATCTGTGTTGAAAACTCTGATGTTATGACCCAACTGAAAATGGTAAAAAATAACTTGCGAATGTATGATGATCATACTTTGCAGCCCTGGTGTGGCCAGATTGAGGTTTCATTAAAGAATGTTTTAACAACTCATGATACTCATGTACTATCTCCACAAAAATAAGCAAAAAAATCATTTCTGATTCATGTCTACTGCAACATGGTCTTCTAAAAATGGAAATTATTAGATATCGTCTAACCCTTCCTAGCTAATACCTAATAAACATTCTGCTAAATTTTCATTGAAATCTGAGATGATCGACTTTGAAATCTCTGAAAAAAATTTAATTTGAGACGGAATGACCCTTTATTCCCTCTATCATCTACCATTATCTTTTCCACTGCCTCCTCATTTTCCCTCAAAGTTTCCCTACATCCATTTTGCTCAAGCTTCTGTGTATCTCTTTCCATTTTTCTCTACATTCTACCCCTTTCCTTCTGTCCCTCCAACATTTCTAATTTGCTAAAACCTTCCACCTTCCATGTCTTCTCTTCCTTCCTTCCTTCCTTCCTTCCTTCCTCCTTCCTTCCTTCCTTCCTTCCTTCCTTCCTTCCTTCCTTCCTTCCTTCCTTCCTTCCTTCCTTCCTTCCTTCCTTTCATTTTTCCTGATTACACAACTCACCTGCCAATATATGACGACGTCACGGCTGACCCCATCGTAGGAAACAACGGAAAACGATCTCGGATTTAAAGCCGGCTGTTGATACGGAGCTGCAGCATAAAATAATTTGCGTCATTAGCAACGTAGCAAGCAAACAAGCCGAATACTAAAATAACAATGAAGTGCAATTCCTCGATGTCATAAAACCTCATTCGCTCAATTCAGACGACGCCGTCTGCAGAGTCTACACCGAATGCTTAGAGTGAACAGAAGAGGTGGCCATAAAAAGGACACTGACGTCCACATGTTTCAAAGCTGCGTCACATGAACTTTCTCGCAGCGTTCATCAGACAGTGCATTCATTTAACGTCACCGATCTCTGTGCGTTTGTCAGTTCTTTAATGTCATTTAGGACTATATATATGTACAGAAATATCGGCAAAATAACAAAGGAACTACTTAGCATAAATTTGGATTTTACTATTTTTAGTTTTTTTTACAGTGTATTCATTCGTTTAACTACTAATATTATTATTATTTTCATTGAAATTATTATTTAATATTATCATAATTATAATTATTATTACTACCACAATCTTTCTTCAACATATCGTGATTTACAATTTCATTTGATGCAGACACTGACTGACTGCTGCCTGGTACATCATAATAAATGGGCTGTAGAAGACATTGTCCAGATTAAACGTAATTGTAATCACCATTTTAAAGCGTCACTCAAAAGCCAAATGTAGGACACCAGCTTATTCAGGAGCGCTGTGTCTAGTCAGAAGGGTTGTTCAAAAGAGTTGTCCAAAGGAGGTCGTAGTCCGGTTACCAGATGATCAAAGGTAGCTGCTAAGGTGGGTGGCGTTTAGGTGGAGAATTGGAGAGTGGAAGATCCCGTGAGTCGGAAAGATTCTAATGGAAACCTCGAGGATTAGAACAGAATAGACTTTAGAACGGAATTCTAAGAAGTAATTTAATCTGAAGAAATTATCCAGAGAACTTGCCTCGTTCAGGTGTATTGAACTCGAACTTGGTTTCATTGCTCCAGAGACTAGAACCCAAAGTTTTGACCCTCATCCAAACTGTATATTTCGTGTATGGATTGCCAGGCAATGTGACAGATGACACAGCGTTCAACTCTCCTTGACTTGTATTTGACTGCAGTGTAACAAACAACAAATAGGTAATCCAGCAGAAAAAAAATAATGCTCGGAAGATATAAAGAAACGCACATGCAAAGAATTCAACTGGAGGAAGCAAATAACGAAAGCAAGAGCAGTTAAAATACTCAAGCATTTATTTATTTATTTATTAGCAAGGTTGCTTACTCAGGAGCTCTCTCAGTCCAATCTCGGCCAATTAGGACAGTCCTAAGAATAGTGAAAAAGACACAGACCAATAAGCATTTGACGAAGAGCAGTAGGAAGCCCATTCCAACTCCTAGGGTCAGTAGCGGAGAAAGGCAAGGCACTGCCTGATAGCAGCCTGTGGGGCGCGGTGGTGTAGTGGGTATGTTCGTTGCCATGCAGCCAAAGGGTTGCAGGTTCAAATCCACCTCAAGTCGCTGCGTAGGGACCTTGGGCAAGTCCTTCACTCGCAATTGCTCAGCGCTTGGGTGTGAAATTCCAATGCAGAGTTTGCTCTGTAGTTGGGAGCGCCTATGAGTAGGGAGCTTGAAGCAGTGCTATAACAAGTGCACATACAAACAAACAAACAAATACATTTGGATTGTGCAGCTGTAAGTACATTACAAGGTCAAAAAAAGGACATTACAAGACAACCAATGCAGTTCCTTTACATATACTTTTTCACAGGTCAGTTAACATTATGAATCAGAATTATTAAATAAGGTGCTGTTCGTGCATTTCCTGTGAAGTTTTAAAGTCTGGTAATGCCAAGTAAAGTAATCCTTCTTTTAATACAAGCATCAATCAGTTCCAAGCAGAAAATCAAGACACGTGACTTTATGAATGGTACGTAAGAAATTGTTACATAGTTACAGTGTGACCCATCAACATTTGTCCTTAAAATAGGTTTTAAACCGAAGATAAAAACGCAATTACACAACTCAACAGCGGACCACAGCGAAGTTGCATGCGCATTTAAATTTTCTACTCGGCAGCAATAAAATGTTGAAGATGCTATGACTCGATATGATAGCCCCCCCAGCAAATTACCAGCCTGAATTCATCAAAATATTTACTTCTAAAGGAAGTTACTGCGGTCATAACAGTTGAGTTCAACCAGTTGAATGGCGCGTCAACTTCTCTCAGAACTCAACCAACGGACCACAATATGAGTTGCAGGAAAGTGTTTATTGCACATAATAAAGTTATAAAAAAGATCTAAACTGGCTCTTGAGAGGCGCAAAACGGCTCTATATACACAGATCTACTATATATAGAAGAACTAATTAGGAGGCACCCGTGTAACACTTTGACGATGAGTTGAATTTGTTTCCCACGTACTTTTAGTACACTCTCACCGAACGTGAAAGTATTAAACCAGAACAGCTTGATAAGAATCCGTGGAAATAGCTGCTTTGACATTGATAATAATAATAATATGGCCTGAATTTCCAGACGTTCAGCAACAGCTCCGAGAATAATTTTTTAGACTCCTGACGGATCATATGTGCATCAGGAAAAAATAAACAAAATACTGTGTTTGCAGGCAGATGAGTTCAACCAGTTGAATGTCAATGTCAACTTCACTCGGAACGCAACCAATGGACCACAATATGACTTGTAGGAAGATAACTGTTAACTGAAGATATCATATCTTCAAGTTAACAGGTTTCAATGCATTCAAATTCCCAAACTTGTGGTGTGCTGTGTGCCCATCTTCTCGCTCAAATTCCTTAACTCTACTTGGTCAGTTTCATTGAATGCCTGCTCAATTCAGAATAAGATTCAAATTGGTATGTGTGAGTTATAAAACCTCAAACTTCACAACTACCACTCCTACCTACCTTCAACTTTTAGTTTCTTCATGCATCCTATCATCCATAGTCTGAGCTCTTCCATTAAGTTTTTTGGGGGCTGAGCCTCGATTTATCATGGTCAAGGGTTCCTATGCTTTTCAGTTTTTTTGCTACCCCAGGGAATGGAATCAACTAGCAGTGTATATCTATTGCTCACCACTTTTCTTTATAAAAAATGCCTCAAAACTCACTGCTTGTCATTGCCCTTCACACATCACGATATGTAGAAGCTCTTCCACTGGCAACTGACTTCTCCTCCAATTCACATTTCTGTGTGACATTGCATGATTTAAAAATGTTTTATATATTAATAATAATAATAATAATTATAAAAATAATTATAATAATTATAATAATAATAATACTACTACTAATAATAATAATGACAAGCGCAATGATGACAATTTCAGGATGCCATAACAAAGACGTATCGAAACAAGGGCGCCTCGACAAACATCGGCACATGGCCAATCAGAGAAAAGACATGTGACCTTCACTTGAAAGACCTCAACGGAGTCGGCTGATCGTATATTAAAAGGAGGCAAACGGATCCAACAGCGGTTGAAAAAGATGAACTCGCCGAAGCGTGTCTTCGTCCCCTACGCACATAGATCACCCTTCGCACTCAATCTCATCATCAGTCCAGCTCCCGACGATGCCGTTGTTATGAGCGATGCCGTTGTTATGAGCGGGACTGGTGCTGCACAGTTGTAACTTGGAAAAATGGCTCAGCTAGCGCCATATTGTCTAATGTCTACACATATGTCGGTACTAGCAATGGAATAGATAGACAGACTAACCTACTAAACAATCTCTTTCCTCCTCGATTCATGCAATAATTCTGCATCGCTGGTTTCTATTTTTATCCTGAGATTCTTCCGATTAGCATGTATGCTGCCAACTTCATGGGGACACATCTGTAATGTTTCGTGTGCTTTCTAACATCATCTCAATAAACGAATATTATTATTATTATCTGTGCTACCTTAACAGACTGCAAATTGTCTCAGTCAATTGCTGCACAAATGTTTTGAGAAGTTTCATTCATGAGCTGCTCCTTCATTTGGTCCGATTCCGATTTCTCTTCTTCTTCTTTCAGCTGTGCAAATAGAGAATTCTTTTTCTTCTGTACATCTCTTTCGTTCTCCCGTTGCTCTTCCAATCTTCTTCTGATGGGCAGCTGTCTTTTTTTTGCGTTGTTCTTCCAACAACAGCTGATATATTCAGAACGCACCTCTCTTGCTGCATCGACAATATCCTTATTTAATTTGCTCTTCAGTAAAAGATCTTAAAAAATCCTAACAATGTCGCTCACCATCCGTGCTGCAAAGATTGTCCTCTCAGAGGCATCCATAGAACATTGAATTAACATGTTCAAATCCAAATATGCCTCCTGAAGGTGGAATCTGGAGGGTCCACGGGTCCAAGACCCACTGGAATTTACCCAAAGTCCAGTAACTTAGAAATAATATTACTTAAGGTTTAAAAAAATTCAATAGTGTCATTACATTTCAGGAGAGAAGTAAATTTCAAGAATTTCAGGAGAAGTGGGACTACTGCTGCATTTAGCATACGATTCCATCCATTTCATCTCTGCATGTAGCTCCATCTATGCATTCACTTTGTAAATTTTTTACCATCCACTCCACCCACGATCATTCTCCAATGCAGACCCTTACTTAGCCTCCATACATCCTCTCTCTCTCTGCAAATCAATTCATTCATAAATTGGTTCTAAGGCCAAAAAAATAATGTTGTGTTTCCGGTAACCCGACCGACCCTCTTTTATTGCCGCGACTCAAATAATTTTGTAAAAAAAATTTTTTTTTTTTTAAATTTAAAGAAAAAACAATTTTTTATCAAAATTTTTTTTTCTCCAAAATTTGTTTTGACATAATACGGTGACATTGCCTTCCGTATAGAGTTGGATCTTAGGCAAAAAATGTTGTGTTCCCGGTAACCCAACCGACTCACTTTTATTGCAGCGACTCGGAAAATTTTGCATAAATTTTTTATTTACATTGACATTGCCTTAGAGTTTCACGCCTAACTACTTCCTGGCTGCCAGTCTTGAGAAACCTCGAGCCTTATCATTCTCACTTGAGTCACCTCTAACGGTGACTAGGGAAAATAAATCTAGCAACCTCTAGGTGTAACTAGTCACTGGCTCGATCAGACCCCTAGCAGTGATGTTCTGTTCGCACTCATCTTCCCCTTCCCTTCCCACTTTATCTTACCAGAAAAGATGTCAACAAAATGAAATTAATAGAATTGTTTTCTAGAGCAATTTTAGGTGTAGACAGTCAGGAAATAGGCAGTTTGTACTTGCTTAGAACACGTACTTTGTTGCAGCGTGCAAAAAAAGAGTATTTCGGTATAATTTTTCGTATAGTCACTGTATAAAAATATTTTACCAAAATAAAAATATTTTTCGACCTACCTACCCAATTTTTTTTAGCTCTGTTACCGGAAACACAGCATTATTTTTTTTTGGCCTAATCATTTGCTTTCCACTCACGTACAATTCAGTTGTCCATTCGTCCAGATTTCTTATCGTAGCAATACCTTCTACGCACCCTGAACAGACTGGAAGCGGAAAGTCTAATTTACCAGCATGTTGTCTCTAGTATACCAATGTTCCTTACCGTGTAACGCATTCACGAACTGCAACAATAGACCAGCGAAGAATGCCATACACATGCCGATCATAAGCACAAAGAATGTCATGTCTGTGATTAGATAAATTCAAATGATCATGCATTTAAAGGTAAATCATTGAAATCAAATCTCACCAGATCCCATTCTGACTTGTACGCCAAAGAATACGTCAGCTGGAGAGGGTCATAAAGAAAACTGGAAGATGGAGGCTTCCACTGAATTAAAATTGACTTTCCATCATCCGACAGTGACCCGTTGATGACTTCTGGAGGACCCGGCCAAACTACAACAAGATTTCTCAAAAGATGAAGAATCAAATTCTCAATGTTAGAAAAAGCAGAGTTTTAATGAGATCACAGAATGTAGTATAAGCTGAATTTCAAATCGTTACAGTGCGCACATTCTTTGATGTTTTAACTATAAACTGACTGTATACCAATGTAGGACAAATAACAAACACCAACTATGTACGCTCAAAATTTAAAAAAAATTATTCTGAATACACTTATTTGAATGAGTAAAAATGCACTTGAACCAAAACATCCAATTATCTAAGTTGACAAATTGATTGTTTCCCATTTAATTAGTCATAATTTCAACATATCAGATGTCTTTTTATATTACATAATGAAGAAACAACAGATTTTAATATTACATTTTTGACATTATTCTGCAGTGTTCATCTGCTCTGTGAACTTCGGTATCACTATTGAATTATGTGTTGGGGTTGTTGATTGTACAGTCATTGGAGTTCCTTTTAGTAATGTAAATGCAAGGGATATGGATAAATGCCAGGTTATTGCATCATTGGGCGAGTTTCAGTGCCGTAATTATTATTACAATATTACATAATGAAAAAATGCTATTTCTATTATATTATTCCGATATTTCATAATGAGGAAACAACATATTTTAATACAAAACATCAATGTAAAAAACGGTTATGATGCAGTGCCCAGAGAAACATCAAAGACAATACAACTTAAGACAATTCTTGAGCAGAATTTCATCCACCTCCCGTCTTTTTATGTAAACTGAAAGCACATATAATTAGCTCACTAATTAGCCACCAATTCAGAGGAAAGATTCGGAAACAGCAATCCAGTTTAATCACAGGCAACATTTGGCATGAGTGGGCACATGCCTACGACCAGTAATCACACCCTTGGCCTAACCCATACATCCTCAGTGGGAAAGGATAGGAATGTGAATGGAAGGCTAAGGCACAACTAAATGAAATGCTGAGTTCCCATGAGACACTTAAAGTGGCAGACTGCCAAGTTCCCATATAAGACAAGTGACAGGATCCTGTATCACTATGGATTGAGTGATGGGCAGAACAGGTGGGTGAGGGTCATGACCCTATTAGACAATGTCACTAACCAGCCCGGTCATCAGCTCAGATAAACTGACTTCTAGGTCTACCATGTCACTACAGCATTTGGCTTCTAACATCAGTGTTAGCTAAATCTCGACAAAACTGATGCATATCAAACCAAAAGGCGTTACTTCTTACATATATTATACACCAGTGCGTGTGTGCGTGCGAGCGTGCACAACTGCACATGCATTTGACACACAAACTTGCATACTTATATATATATATATATATATATATATATACGCACACACATATATATATATATATACAATATATATACCGGTAATAGCAAACCAAAAAATAAATGAAAATACTCCTTTCCTCATCTAGCCAGACACACGAAAACAAAGACTTTCCAGACAGACAACATAGAGACAAAAAGAAAGAGGAGGAGATACAGAAACAGAGACATACATGCACTGACCACTGGACAGACACACATAAAACGATAAAGATCCAGCAGCAGGAGAGACCTAGAGACATGCAGACATAGGCATATGTAGTGAAAGACTCACATAGAAGACGGCAGACAGAGAGATACAAACGATGCAGAGATTGCACAGAGAAGCAAGCTCCAAAATGGACTATCCAGCCAGCCAGCTAGCCAGCCGTTTCCAGTGGCACTTGTCCCTGTCAGGTTTCCCAAGTGTTGTAAACCCCACCCACCCATGTAAATCAGACTCTTATCACAAGCCCAAATTCTCAAGGTACTGGCCTTGAAAGCAACGCAAACTTAGCTTAAAGCACCAACTTAGTCCAACGTTTCTAACTCAAGGTAACGAGTATGCATTCCAAAAGCTCAAATACTTGAGAGACTGTACAGAGAGCATTGCCTGATCCATTCACGGTGTCTTAAGCAAAATGCAATGCATTCTAGTAAAACCTTTATCCACCATAGTGATATACCAACCAAATCTGCCTGTCTGTCTGTCCGTCTGTCTGTCTTTCTGTCTATCTGACATGTAAATCCCAACAAACATTTTTTAATAAGCATCTATTATTGGCATAACTGTCTTGACCTTTCTGGACATTGACACCGCACTGAAACTCACCCAATGATGCAATAAACTTGCATTTATCCATTTCCCAGTTTGCATTTATAATTTTACATAAGAGTTCCAATTACTGTAGAATTAACGTCCCAACCCATGATTTAGTGAATACAAAGTTTAGCGCACAGATGAACACAACACAATAAGGCATATATAGAAACGAGACACACTTCAGATATTCTTTGTAATATATTAAGTGAGGAGACAACTTCAGCATCATCATAAGTTTACGTCACACTGACGACCATGCTGAAACTGCGACTTCTGCTAGTCACAGCTGAACAACAGTTTCAACATGCAGCGGAAATCGTTGAGGCAAATTGGAAGAGAAAGCAGTCTGTTAAATCGAATGAAGATTGGCTATGAATTGCCATCCAGAAGCCCACACACACACATTCAGGAGCTCATAGAAATATATATATAATATATATATATATATAATATATATATACACATGCCCGCACGAACACACGGACGCACACACACACTGCTGTAGGGTTAATAGACATGTGAAAGGTTCTGTTCCGCTCATTCACCAGTTATGCATCAATGTGCTCGTCAGATATCAAATCAAATCTCCATTAAACTTCGCCAACTGCCAATAACAATAACAATAATAATAATCAGAAAGGCCATAATGTGTACTAGTTGACTGTCAAAAACAGAATTGCTCAAAAATTGGTGTCTCCCCCGTCTGTCAGAGCAGCTGGCTGTACAGCCACAGTAGCATGAGGAGGATGCATGTGGTGGTCACTCGCTGAGTCACAGCCGCAGATGTAGGTGAACGAACTGTCAGGTACGTCGTCAAATTATATTTGCCGAGCAGTCGTAAAGTTAGAATTGATGATGTTTGTCATACGGCAATAAAATGTTGACCAATTTAGCAGCTTTCCCTCCATCGGTAGGCAAACGTTGCAACACAGAAGTCAGCCCAACACACATTCAGTTGTTCAGCTTGTAAACAGTGGAGAACTCAGACTGTACAATGTACCATTCCAAGAGTCTTCTGCCTTCTGTCAATTCACAACCCGCGTACTGGTAACTTCAATACAAGACTTGGTTTTCAACACCTTTTAATGGAGTGTTCGTTTCTTGCTGCTGAGCATCACTGTTGATAGACGATTTAATATACAAGTGTATTGAATCGATCTACAACTACGTTATATGCTCTCACACAACAACTCTCACGATGTCGAAGAATCAAACAAGATTCTATCTCTTCTCTTGTTAATCCAGTGATTTTCAACCGGAGTTCCGCGGAACCCTTGGGTTCCGCGGAGGTCGGCCAGGGGTTCCGCGGCACTTTGGTCTAAATTTTAGTGCATCAACTGAAATTCTAAAAGTATCAGCAATTAATAGATTCTTTCCCAGCCTTCAGTCATTCTTGCTTAAAAACATTATTACGTGAACGTAAATGCTGTTTTCTATAGGTTAATTATGTCTCTCAATACTTTTTTTGAAGGCACAATGGCATATGCATCAAGTGGGAAACTGGGAATCTATAAATTGCCTACGTTTACAACTGTCCAGTGGGACAGAACATTATTTTTATCATTGACTTTAAACTATTTGGATGCCATGGTCTGTCCACGGTCTGTCCATGGTCTGTCCACAGTCCGTCCATGGTCCGTCCATGGTGTGTCCATGGTCTGTCCATGGTCTGTCCATGGTGTGCCCATGGTCTGTCCACAGTCTGTCCATGGTCTGTCCACGGTCTGTCCATGGTCTGTCCACAGTCCGTCCATGGTCCGTCCATGGTGTGTCCATGGTCTGTCCATGGTCTGTCCACAGTCTGTCCATGGTCCGTCCATGGTCTGTCCATGGTCTGTCCATGGTCTGTCCACGGTCTGTCCATGGTCCGTCCACGGTCTGTCCATGGTGTGTCCATGGTCTGTCCACGGTCTGTCCATGGTCTGTCCACGGTCTGTCCATGGTCTGTCCACGGTCTGTCCACGGTCTGTCCATGGTCTGTCCACGGTCTGTCCATGGTCTGTCCATGGTGTGTCCATGGTCTGTCCACGGTCTGTCCTGTCATCATTCCTCCTCATTCCTTATAGACAAGGCTTGGAATTCTAAAAGGGCTCTAGAAATCACTGCTAGAAGCAAATCATGTAACAATTTGCTAACCGGTGTTTCTAGACTAATTTGACCCTGCTGAAAACGAAAATTGCTGTTAGCAAGCTGGATTTTTGGCCGTTCAATGAGAAAACAAGATGGCGGACAAAATGGCGGTCAGTTGCTTCAAATGGCTATAGGTAAAGTATTGTATGTGACAGAAACACGATTTCAGACTCTAAATTAAGATTATAGGGTGCAAGGAATACAATGGAGCCAAATACACATATGTAGCACTGCAAGAAAATCAAAATGGCGGACAAAATGGCGGCTAGAATCTTAAAATGGCTATAAGTGAAGTTATGTATGCAGTGGAATCATGATTTCAGGGTCTAAATCAACATTTTCGGGGTCAAGGAATGCAATGGAAGCAAGGTAACATATGTGGCATTGCACGGAAACCAAGATGGCGGATAAAATGGCGGACAAAATCTTAGAATGGCTATAATTGAAGTTATGCATGCAATGGAATCATGATTTATGGGTCTAAAACAACATTTTCTGGGTCAAGGAATGCAATGGAAGCAAGGTAACATATGTGGCATTGCACGAAAACCAAGATGGCGGACAAAATGGCGGACAAAATCTTAAAATGGTCATAAGTGAAGACATATATGCAACTGAATCATGATTTCAGGGTTTAAATCAACATTTTCGAGGCCTAGGCTTGTGATGAAACCAATGTGACATATATAGCACTGCCTGGAAACCAAGATGGCGAACAAAATGGCGGCAAGAATTTCAAAATGGATGTTAGTGAAGTAATGCATGCAATGGGAACTTGATTCAAATTTTTGCCAGGTCTTTGCAAGATGGTTTATGAAACCTGCGCAGTTGAATTTATCTACAATGTTCCCTTATTTGACCAGATATGATCATTCAAATTATTGCAATGCCTTCAGCAAGGCTTAAACCAAGGAGTGTTCTTCAAAAGAACACTGAACAATTATAAAGGAAGATTGGTATATCATGCAGTGCCTTATTCGATCGTATCAAGATGACTGTCCATGGATCTGTAAACACGATTGTGCCATAGACTTTTCTCAAAACCAATGGGATTGGATTCTCTCTGCAAAAGTAACTTGTCCACTGTCCAGTCGGCATTTCTATAGCAGAGTCATAGCATTTGTTTATTTAGAATATTTTACGTAGTGTCTCTTCAAGGTGGCTTGTCCAGAATCGCTCCCGACTTAACTACAACTAAATAGGACAGTTTTTAGATTCTTAAGGAACAGAGTGGAGTGACCCATGGGCATGCAATAAGCGCTGTGAAGAGGGGTTGGCCATTCCCATTCCAGATTTTAGAACCCACTACAGAGAATGAAAGGTGATGTGGAATAGCAGACCGCGAGTGAACCAGCTCAGCTTGGTCCGCCAACCGAAGAGTAGATCGACGCTGGACATCCGAGGTTGAAAAAGAGTTCTTTCAGACATAATGGGGCTAGTCCATCAAGGCACTACCTAATCATCCCACAGACCCTGCAGGCAATCCGCTGCGGTAAAGGGGCCAATGCAAGACATCCCGCATATTGTGATATGCCCATAAGTCGCGACGCAATTCATCCAACCTGTTGCAGACAAATTATTGATGGACAAGCAATGGTTCAAGCAATAGGGAACCTCCAAACGCGAAGACATTTGGTGACCTGACAGATACAGTGTACAGGTAGCCTACTTTCGATTGGCTACAAGAGGGTTAATAATTATTGTCTTCGAAAGATATAGTGGACATTGCTGTTGAAAAGTGAAATCGTACAGAAAATTGCCACCACAACTCTGTCACTGTGTGGAGTCCTGAAATACTTCGTTGTCAGAAAATTGGGTGAATGTTCTTGGTATGCTTGAAAGAAACTGATCTAGCTTTGAACATTTCTGTCTATTCAGCTCTCAACAGCTACATTTGGAGATATGGACTAGCGCGGTTGCTGGTGGTTACGTGGAAAAAGATAAGGTGTTGTCCACTGCCGGGTCATAATGTGTTTACTTTATATTTAACGGTGTTTTGGTGATGTCAGGAACATCAGCGGAACGGAAGCTCATCCAAATCACGTAACTATGAAGATGAAGAATAGAGTATCCTTCATGCTACAACTGGATGTGATTTGACATATTTAGCAGGAATCAGCTGAAACAATGCATGAATAAACTGTTTGAAAGTTCCCACTTACTTTCTACATTTGGAACATTCCATTATGAGCTCATTACCAAGAGCTCTGTATGTTTGGAAAGGCCCATTTTTCTAGATATTGATGTTCAGATATCATCCTCATCTTCATTGGATGGAGTGTGGTGGAAGAAAGTAATCTTTACCAGTGTGCGCCAAAGCCACATTATAGAGTTTGTCTACAGCAAATCATGTGAAGTTGACAAACGTAGCATCAGGCCTGCTGCTATCGAAGTGCGATCTTGTCATGTGCACTCAGGTGCAATTGCATTGACAGCAACAAGGCCTGAATTGACTCTACGGTACCCTATATCTGTCAGTCATGAAAAGTTGAAACTATTGATAGGTCAAGTTATGAAACATTGAAGCATGCATCCTGTATATAGGCCTACATAAAGCCAGCAATAGTTAAACTGCAGTGCAGTCATAGGCTACTGAAAGATTTCACTATAGGTAGGCCTATGACAATTTCACTGCATAACACTGCATGTGATTTTGTTGGAAGCATATGACCTGGAAATTACTAGTCCAGACTGAAATCAAGTCTCCATCGCATATGTTCAAGACATCACTCATAGCCAGTTGAAGTTTTTGTCCACCATTTTGGTTTTTGGTTTTCTGGCAGTGTCACATAATATATTCCGTGCTTTTAATTTCATCACTTTCCTTAATTCCGAAAATTCTCATTTACATTCTGAATTGATTTATTCATTAGATACAGAAATTCACTAACAGCCAATTCGATAATCTGGCCGACATTTTGGCCGACATTTTGGTGTCCAGGAAGTGCTATATATTTGACATTGGTTTCATCACATGCCTTGACCTTGAAAATGTTGATTAATTTTAGACCCTGAAATCATGATTTCATTGCATACATAACTTCACTTATAGCCATTTTAAGCTTTTGTCCGCCATTTTGTCCGCCATCCTGGTTTCCGAACAATGCCACATATGTTACCTTGCTTCCATTGCATTCCTTGACCCCGAAAATGTTGATTTAAATGTAATCGCATATTTATATAGCGGCTGTGTTATGGCTTCGACTCTGAGGGTGAGATCCTTCACCACCGCTACTCCACGTTTATATTGCGACCGAGCCACCCGCAGTAAAGATCCGAGCAATTAATCTCTGACCGACCGGGAATCGAACCCGGGCCGCCGGCGCGGCGAGCGGGCTACCAACCCACTCGACCACCGAGGATCTCTGATAGTTAGTTTAGTTTAGAGCCTGAAATCATGATTCCATTGCATACATAACTTCACTTATAGCCATTTTAAGATTTTGTCCGCCATTTTGTCCGCCATCTTGGTTTCCTTGCAATGCCACATATGTTACCTTGCTTCCATTGCATTTCTTGACCCAGAAAATGTTGATTTAGACCCTGAAATCATGATTCCATTGCATACATAACTTCACTTATAGCCATTTTAAGATTTTGTCCGCCATTTTGTTCGCCATTTTGGTTTCCGTGCAATGCCACATATGTTACCTTGCTTCCATTGCATTCCTTGACCCCGAAAATGTTGATTTAGACCCTGAAATCATGATTCCACTGCATACATAACTTCACTTATAGCCATTTTAAGATTCTAGCCGCCATTTTGTCCGCCATTTTGATTTTCTTGCAGTGCTACATATGTGTATTTGGTTCCATTGTATTCCTTGCACCCTATAATCTTAATTTAGAGTCTGAAATCGTGTTCCTGTCACATACAATACTTTACTTATAGCCATTTGAAGCAACTGACCGCCATTTTGTCCGCCATCTTGTTTCCCCATTGAACGGCCAAAAATCCAGCTTGCTAACAGCGATTTCCGTTTTCAGCAGGGTCAAATTAGTCTAGAAACACCTGTTAGCAAATTCTTACATGATTTGCTTCTAGCAGTGCCATTTTGAGATTCCAAGCCTGGTCTATTATGCAAAGCAGCCATGGAACTCTGAACATCCAATCATCCGTCAATTCCTGATGCGAATCTTGGAGCTGAGTGAAGACCCACTAATGGATACTTTAATCATCTGAACACTTCGCAATATCTGATGAAGTTTTCGTTCATAACAACGTTTGACACAATTTACTGTAAACTAATGCAGAACGTGCTGGTGATTAGTTCCCCTAGAAGCACTCATATAAAATAATTGTTAATTAAGAGTAATTAATTAAATGAAATTTACTCAGTTTATTTATTCGTTTCTTGCATTAGATATAGCGCCCCTTTAGCTCTCTACTCAGAGGCGCTCCTGACTACAGCACGGACACTGCATCAGAGTTTCACGTCAAAGTGCATGAGCAATTGCGAGTGAAGGACCTGCTCAAGATCCTTATGCGGCAGCTTGAGGTGGAATCAAACTTGGAGCACTCCACTATTCCACCGCGTCCCCAAAAAAGTTAAGAATTAAAAGCACATTTCATCTCAGAAGCTACAGTGTTCAGAAATACTTCTAGACCCCTGTCTGTCATTGTCAATGGTATGGTTCTGATAGGCCTTGGTAAAAGCACAGATCATATGGGTGTTGCCTCTGCAGAAGTTGCTGCTATTACTGGTTACAAGCATACATGCGTGACACTAGACAAGATGCTAGACAATCTCCTATTACAGTCGTCAACAACCACAGCAAGTCAGAAGTTCATCAGATGATAAAGAGTGTTCGACTGGACAGAAAATGTCGGACTGACAGCTAAATAAACATGATTAATTACATTCTGCCAAAGCTGACTAGTGCAACTTAGGCATAAACTGCCTATAGGTTATAAGCTTACTTTGCAGAAAATCACAGAAATCTTATTAAAGATTCCAAAACATTTTGCTTACAGTCTAACAGAGGACTGCCAACAAAGTCAATAAAATTGAATAGGAACGTGCATCAAAAATAGAAAGTTAGTTTGACTTAAGTAGAATATTGCAACTGGATATAATGTAAAAAAAACCCACAAGCAACTGTTTCCTTAAACACAATAACTGATCAACGTTGAAGGTTTAATTCCTGTTCAGTTTGTGCAGCATACTTGGCAAACAACAAAACAGCCGGAACTGTTTAATTAATTGGAGACTTGATCCCGTACTCTCAGCATTATAAGGCAAGTCTTCTAACCATTCAGCTAATATGTCCTCTTCTAAGTTGCTCATTGATTCCACAAACAGCTACTTTGCCTTTTTCTATGCTGCTCATTGATTCTACAACAGCTAGTTGCTAGTTACCAACAGCTTCTAAGTGGCTCATTGATTCCACAAACAGCTAGTTGCTAGTTACCAAAAGCTTCTAAGTGGCTCATTGATTCTACAACAGCTAGTTGCTAGTTACCAACAGCTTCTAAGTTGCTCATTGATTTTGCAACAGCTAGTTGCTAGTTACCAACAGCTTCTAAGTGGCTCATTGATTCTACAACAGCTAGTTGCTAGTTACCAACAGCTTCTAAGTGGCTCATTGATTCTACAACAGCTAGTTGCTAGTTACCAACAGCTCCTAAGTGGCTCATTGATTCTACAACAGCTAGTTGCTAGTTACCAACAGCTCCTAAGTTGCTCATTGATTCTACAACAGCTAGTTGCTAGTTACCAACAGCTTCTAAGTTGCTCATTGATTCTACAACAGCTAGTTGCTAGTTACCAACAGCTTCTAAGTTGCTCATTGATTCTACAACAGCTAGTTGCTAGTTACCAACAGCTTCTAAGTGGCTCATTGATTCTACAACAGCTAGTTGCTAGTTACCAACAGCTTCTAAGTTGCTCATTGATTCTACAACAGCTAGTTGCTAGTTACCAACAGCTTCTAAGTGGCTCATTGATTCTACAACAGCTAGTTGCTAGTTACCAACAGCTTCTAAGTGGCTCATTGATTCTACAACAGCTAGTTGCTAGTTACCAACAGCTTCTAAGTGGCTCATTGATTCTACAACAGCTAGTTGCTAGTTACCAACAGCTTCTAAGTTGCTCCTTGAATCTACGCCGTGCACCCAATAACCACACAGATATTCATCAATCCACTCAGAAACTTACCGATGTCTGATGTGTTGAAGCAGACTTTATCGGATCTCACAGGCTTCAAAAGTAAATTGGAGAGTTCGACTTGAAAGCAGTAGCTCTGACCCATTTGAAACTCACACCCATGACCAGCAGCAACGTAATTCTGTGATGTAACATTCCCTTGCACGCTGAAACTGGTTTCGTTTGACGAACCATAACACACGTTTGACTCGAATCTAAAACAGTCAGAGTAAGGTGACTTCATGTAACTTAGAACGTTGACCATCATATACGGTAAGCAGAACGTCGGTATGCCATGAAACAAGACCAAAATATCATGATCCACAATAGTCAAAATATTGATGAAGGTGGAAGATTAAAATTCGTTTATCAACAAACATCTATTTTAGTATCATCATAACAAATCATAGAATAAATGATCAATATATTTATTTAGTTTATTTATTTATTTCTTGCATTTGCTATAGAGCAAAGCTCTCTACTCAGAGGCAATTTTGACTGCAGCACGGACACTGCATTGCACTTTCATGCCGAAGCGCATGAACAATTGCAAGTGAAGGACTTGCTCAAGGTCCCTACGTGGTGGCTTGAGGTGAATTTGAACCTGGAATCCTCCAGCTCCAAAGCACTGAACCCACCACTACACTCCGCAATATAATGGTTAACAGCAATTACGAAATTATCAGACAACCTTCCGTTTATAGTACCTACCCCTGAATATGCCAGAGGACTTTGCACTTCAAAGGTCTAGAAGAGAGTGTGTGATCATTCTGTTCTTTGATTGAAGGACCCCAGCTGCATTCCAGCCGTTGCCAGTTATACACGCGACAACCTTGCAGCACAGGTTTCAAGGGTCTCCCTGATAAAAAAAGAACATTATTAGTCAAATAAGTTCATCCTTTGTATTAGCATTTTTCAGAAATACACATTTATGACTCGTCACCACAAAATGAGTCGCTAAGCATTTTTTTGTTTCTTTTAGTTATGCATTACACGTTATTCTCTGCTAACTTACCATCAAAATGAGTTATTACTTATCAAAATCAACAATGTGCTAGAGGAGTGACAACATTTTTAATCTTTCAACCTGTGCACTGCAAAATGCTGGTAAAACACGATTTTATGAATTTGTCGAATGCATATAACGCTGGCCTTAGCAACCTTGGCTCAACAACATTTAATTATAGCAAATTGCAAAACCAAAATCTTCAATTTTCTGACGAAATGCATCTAATTAATGAAGCAAAATGGTAAATAAATATAAAAATGCGATATTTATTTACGCCCTCGTTTGGTTCAGGTTAGTGTTTTGGTTTTCCATTTCGATTCTTGATTTCACCAGATTGGCCATGTGCGCATGCACAGGATTTAAACTGTTCAATAGCCTTGCACCATTCAATCATGTGATCGTCGTTGCGATGTTGGCTATTTAATGTATTTACCCTGACCCAGTTTAAGGCTCATGGAAAAAAGCACCTTATTGGTTTATCATAAGGTCAGGTTGAACATATAATGTATTAATGTGATAGCGCTCTGACTAAGCTTTCCAACCATAATATAACAACTCTGCTTTCTTTCACCAGGTGACTTTGAAATTGTTTTAGATCAGTTTTTTAAGTTATGGGTCATTTATTTTGTACAAATAACACATTAAAAACGGCAAAACAAATTGTTTTAATATTTTATTCATACAAAATATAACGTAGATTTCAAAATAGCAAAATTGATAATTTGAAGGGTTGACACCTTTAAAAGCGATCAACAGCTTTTTCATTTCGCGACTTCCGACTCATTCCGTTTTGACGAGTCACGTTTGGTCAGATGTATACAAACAGAATAAATTAAATGAAGATGAGACATGCAAGTAAAATCAAACGAGAAACCTATAAATAAAAACGCTTTATCCGTCAAGAGGTTAATCATAAGGCCAAAGTAATAAGTAAGTTAGACAGAATTGTACTCACTAACAACACTGACATGCTGAATTGCTCTCAATCCCAGTGACCTGTTTGGCAACATATAACAAAAAAAATTGCCGAAGTGTTGATGTGTTGCGTTAGGCAGACGAAGCTGAGCCGTGTTTTCCGACAACACAGAAACATACTCAGGTCCAATGCGCTTTTCATTGTTTCTGAAAACCAACCAACTGGCATTTTGTGTTTCATTGTATCTCTCGGTCAATGTACAGTTCAGAACAAGCGTATCTCCTTCCTCAATGACAGGATCATGTGGTCTCACATCTAAAACAGCAGATTTATCATAGATGTAAAATATATAGAACATAAGCAGCAGCCACATAGTTAGTCATTTAGATAAGAAATATTAAATAAAAAAAGCTGCATGAGTGATGCTACCATTTTCTTTAACTATTAAATGCATGCATATTTATTAACATTGATCATATTCTCATTATCATACTAGCTTAAGAATTTATTTCAAAAGTACAAGTATCTGAAAAAATTGTCTGCAGAAATTTAGATTCAGGACATAGAAAGATCCTCTGAAGGCTGGTAGCAGTGAATTCCCCACACAAGGATCCCAGTTGTGACCATCTTCAAAATGACACAAAAGCTGCAGGTCTTGTTTTGGTAAGTTGGAACATTTAGCTAAAACCAATATACAGAAGAAACAAAATCCCAATTATATGTAATGTTCGATTAAAATTTCCACATTCAATCATTTTCCCCAAAGTGCAAGAAAATTATTGTAGGTTGTTCCGCTACTACTACTACCTCCAGGCTCCAACTACATCATTCCTCCATTTTCCCAGTCTGACCAATTCTTTACATTGTACCAAACCTGAACTCATGGACATCATGCATTGCACGTAGATGTGGCATTAAAAAACAGCTCAGTTCAGCATAAAAACTCAACTTCTCAGCCAGAGCTGCTAGATCTTAAAAATTTGAAAATGACCATCATGTTTAAAGTTGCTGACCAGTTGCAAATTCACATAAGTAGTCACTTAATAAACTGTGCATGGATAATTCTTTTCATAATGACAAATTGAGAAAGTTTAATGCAGTCAGATTTATTTTCTGCACCCCATAAAGAGTGCTTTAAAAAGTGTATCAAGGAAAGAAATATCATTTATGGACAATAAATCTGACATGTATGTAACTACAGCAAGATCAATTGAAATCTGCCATTCAACAAAGTAAGCTAAATATTTTATTCTAACCACAGTTGAAAGATTTCCGTATAAACAATATACTAAAAACTTCTTGTAAGAGTCAGTCATTCTACTCAACTTGCTCCTTCCAGTTAACAATAAAAACAATTCTGTCATCATTACGAACTGAACCAAATTTAGGATAAAAGGCAACATAAGACACATCAAGCCAAAACAACCGTATGCCTTCACACACTAAGCTTCACACACACAGAGCACTAGCTAAGTACTGTCATGAATATAGATTATAGAGTCACAATATGTACTAACTTCAACCTCAAAGATAATGCATAATATCTATATTATAATTCCGAAATTCCATATGTTTGTTTGTACGCTTTTGACTCTCCCCTGCAGAATAGGCTCGGAAATGAAACAGCGTCGGTTTAAAAAAATTCTTGCAATCGATTCTTACCCAAATTATAAGGTCATCGCAACTATTTTCAGGTTTTAATTCAGTTTAAAACAAGAGTTATTAGCGTTTTAAGACAGATTTCATCAATAAATGATCAACCTAGCGCTTTTGTCAAGAGTCTACTCCGCATGACGTCATACCCGCCCAGTAATAATTTCCGTAGCGCCCCGCAGGGGTGGGTCAAGTTTGGCTTTTTGGGGAAGCGAGGTGGGGTGGAAGGTTGGCGAAAACCCTAAATTTAGCAGTCAACGATGGGCACCAGAGTGGAGTAGTGTTTAAAACCCTAAATTTCACTTTAGAATTCGAGTTATTAGCGTTTTAAGACAGAAGCGTTTTAAGACAGATTTCATCGCTCACTCTTTGGTAAACAGTATCGAGCTTTAGTAAAAGAGTCTACAGCCCGAATGATGTCATACAAGCCCATTAATAATTTCCGTAGCGCCCCGCAGGGGCGGGTTACATTTGGCTTTTTGGGGAAGCGGAGTGGGGTAGAGGGTTGGTGAAAACCCGAAATTTAGCGGTCAACGTTGGGTACCACAGTGGAGTAGTGTTTAAAACCCGAAATTTCCCGGGCAACACCGGGTTACACATCTAGTATATATATATATATAATATATATACACACACACACACACACAATGCACACTTGAAAAAAATGCATCCAGGAAATCAGAACCCCATGATAAGTTAACTTAATGTGAGCACTATAAAATAAGCAATTAACTGCAACAGTTTATGATCTCAGCCTTGACCAACTGACAAAGCCAATCTTAGTTGGACGAGTTCATTCTTTGAGCCAGATCAAGATGACAGAGTTTTAAATGCCATGACCTCAGCCTTGACCTTGTTACCAAGTGATAGGATAAGCCTTTTACCTCGTTTCAACTTATAAACCAGTTTCTTGGACCATTAAAGCACAGGTTAAGACCAACATTCATCAACAGCCCAGACTGAAAACAAACTCAAATCAGACAATTCAAACACGATAATTGTACGAAATTATTTTCTTATAGCACCATAGTTTGCAACATACTTAATTATCACACAGATTCTGCCTTAGTTCTATCTCGCCAGTCTATGATTTATTCCCTACCAAGAAGAGGTTGCCGAGAGAAATTCCGAGCCCCGAGTCAGAGCAGCCACCGGCACCTAAACTATCTCAAGGCTTAATGAAAAACAAATTTTTTTAAAACATTTTACTCCCTCCCCATCCCCTCGGTGACACTGCCCAGAAGACCAATGTTCAGCCATCATCATCTGAACTCTTTCTCTAGATTTCTTTGTTCAGCTGCATGCTTTATGTTTGTCAGTTACATCGCCATATAATCAAACAAAAGTCTATAAAACTGTCAAAAGCCATAGACCTAGACTGATGTATGCCCTCCTGCAAAAGATGAATTCAACCGACCATGGGGTAATTAGTGGTGACACTCTGACTGGTGCGTGTCAAAGGAACCTACACATCCTCTAATTCTTTGATGCTGTCATGCCATCTTGTAAATCAACCAGTGAATGACTATTTATTTGAATGATCTTCTACGATAAACAAAGAAAACCTAACAGATCGCAGAAAGTAATAAAACACTAATTTCTAAAATGCTGGTAACCTTTCCATTAAAGCCTGAGAACATAAATAACGCTAGCAAAGCAGACCTCACTTTCAGGTACATCCACCTTGCTAATGACCTGCTTGCAAAATTTATATGAATTTATTTGGAAATTTATTTTATATAAAATGACCTTAAAAAGTGCCCCGGTTTTTGATGGCCAGAAAACGGTCACCCTACACCAGTGGTTCCCAACCTTTTTTGACTTGAGGGCCACTTTTTCTAAGTTGGAAGACACGAGGGCCACTTTTTCTTAGTTGAAGGACATTTAGGGGGTCACAAGGTTAAAATTGTACAAACTAAAAGCATATAAAATTGTTATAATCGATTATAAATGTAATGTTTGATGTTATTTATCACGTTAAAATAAAATAATTTGTAATGGAAAATAATAATGTGTTCTATCCTGTCCGAATTGTTAATTTTTCATATATTTTTGATAATTCTTTGAGAGATGAAGGCCATTTTTCTGAGACCTGGCGGGCCATTTTCTGAGGCCTGGCGGGCCACTTTTGGCCCGCGGGCCACGGGTTGGGAACCGCTGCCCTACACTAAAGGTCTGTAGCAGCTCAGCATATAAATAAAACAAAGTTATTCAAAGTTAATGAGACACGTATTAATACACACTGATATTGATATATATACATATATATGTAACATATGTATTTACATACAAAGCACACTACACTATTTTGTGGGGTGCGTTGATGTACTATGACTTCCCCTCAAACCGAAGACTTTGGCTTCATAGTCTTGCAGCCGAATAGTTGCAGGTTCGAATCCACCTCAAGTCGCCGCATAGGGACCTTGGGCAAGTCTTTCACTCGCAATTGCTCAGCGCTTCGGCATGAAACTCTGATGCATCCGGCCCACTGGGTGATTTCAAGGGGTGATTTCAAGTGGCCCACCCGAGCTCACTAAATTTTGCCCTTTGTGTAGAATGAAGTAAAGGGCAAAGTCAGTGGTCCACTTGAACGTTTATTTTTAAATTTTTTTATTGATGTTGTAGCTGTTGCCGTGGTTTAGACAGCTACCTGCATGAAGGTCAATCCGACAGCTAGGTCCTAACCTCTTATTTCTATCCCTGGGGTTAGGTCCCCATAGTCAATCAGTTGATTGACACATGACTTCTGGCTTTAACAACTCTTATTCCTATACTCAACTAAGCAGTCCGTCTCAAACCGTTCGCATGTAGTCAGTTACTGAGATGTCTGTCTACAGAGTTCCAGCACATCTGTGGTGGCTGTGACCATTTCTCTCTATGGTTGGAAGGAAAAACCGAAGGGACTCTAGGCCCTACGGCCAACAAATGGCGCAAATAGCGATGTCTTGGGCTCTTTCTCGACCGACGACTATGACTTCCCCTCAAACCGAAGACTTTGGCTTCGACAAGTCTTCATAACAGCCATAGTAGGATGATGGAAATCTGCTCAGCGTCAAGTAGAGTTGAACAAACAAAACTGTGGCTGGGCAATGAACTGAAAAACGAACTGAGTGCAAGGCAGGGATAAATCCCCCCCTTATAATTTTATTTTTGGTGCTAAAATATTATGGAGCATGTCAAACATGGTATGTGTAAACATATTAATCATTTCTATTATTCATCATACATTAGAGTCAATAATTATATATCAATAAATTTTAGCTGCTGTTTTTGAGTTTACTGTTGCAGCCCTTGGCTTCAGAATGATTGCTTCTGCGGCCCATGGTGCTAAAAAGGTTGGACAGCACTGCACTAGACCATTGAACACACTCTCAATCACTGATCAATATCATGTCTATGTAACTATTAATAATAATGACTAACTAATTACCAAAAAAGAAGCACCTGTGATCCGGAAGAGGCCAAACGAAATGTCCTGAATGAGCAAATGAATGAATGAATGAATGAACAAATGAATGAATAAATGCATGAATTAATGACGCCAATGCCGCACTCAGGATATCGTAAAAATTTTAAACTCGCAAGGCCAAAAAAATGTTGTGTTTCCGGTAACCCGACCGACCCTCTTTTATTGCTGCGACCCAAATAATTTGTTTTAAAAATTTATTTTAAAAAAAATTTATAAAAAAATTATTTTTTAAAATTTTTTTAGTAACAATTTTTATTTTTAAATTTTTTATTGACATAATACAGTGGCATTGCCTTCCATATAGAGTTGGATCTTAGCACACAAAAAATGTTGTGTTTCCGGTAAGGGGTCATTGCATAATTACGTAACGCTCGAGGGTGGGTGGGTGGGGTCATTGAAAACGTTACGAAACGTTACGTAGGTGGGTGGGTGGGGGAAGCTGAGTGTTACGTAACGCCATGAAAAAATTATTAATGAATATTAAATTACCATCTGGGCCTAAGTTTAAACTTCCTGACATTGATTTAAAACTTAATGGAAATAGGTCTATTTATCTGAAAAAGATCCGGCAGTATAGACACCAGTTACATGCCAGGTCAATTCTGTTTTCCCGTTGTGCAAACCGGAAACCGCTGTTCGAATTGTTTGGATCGGTGATAGTTTTATCAACGGAACAACGTGATAGGCCTAATTGCCCTTGGATTCCTGACATCAAAGAACCACTTTGAAGCCTGTTTTACTTCGTGGACACGATCTCAAATATTTAAAATTAATGCTCAACAAAACTCGAAATATTTCTATTAATAATAATCTAAGTGCCCAGACTAAGCAAATCATCTTAATTTTGATTAATTGTTAGACCTATAATGAGCCATTTAATCCGTGAAACTTTTCAGCAGTGTAAAATTTTATTCTTGCGGTATAATTTAAGAAAATTGCAGTTCACGCATGACTGTCGTTTATATAAATAAAACATTGTGTATATTTTAAACCTATAGTCTACTGCCAAATTAGCCTATAATTCACATACTGGGCTATATTATATTCACTATACAAATATGAATTATAATTACGCGCTCACATAAGTCAATAATACACCGAAATCTCAACTGATTTTTCGTAACAATCGTTACGTTACGCTGGGGAGGGTGGGTGGGTCAAGGGCAATGTTACGAAGCGTTACAGGGTGGGTGGGTGGGTCGAAAACGGTCATTTTCGGCGTTACGTAATTATGCAATGACCCCTAACCAAACCGTCTCACTTTTATTGACATGACTTGGAAATCTTGTGAATTTTTTTTATTTACTGTGACATTGCCTTCCGTATACGAGATGTACAATTGGGACATCATAATTATAGCATTTCTAAGCCAGGCGACGATCGTAAGCAGCCGTCTTTCAAGGTATATAATGGTCTGTTAATTAGAGCAATCAATAGTTTCCCATGCAGTTTTACAAGGCAGGCGGTTGGGGGTGGGAGAGAGTAATAGATCTGAAAGGAGGGTTTTCTCACAGTAGCTCGTTGCAGGCATTGAGTACAGGGTCATCTAGCCTGTAGCACATGATGGCTATACAGTACACACTACTATACACAGCCTGCCGCAAGTTTATAGTTTAACTAGCTGTTTGTCCATCCTAAGACAGTCCATTTTTGCTCACTTTACCTTCCTAAGCTGACTAGGCTCTCTTGTGATCACTGTGCCCTCCTTTACTCTCTGCTTCTTTCCGCTCTTTTGCTCACTGTGCTCTTGTGTTTACTGTGCCTTTTTGAGCTCAGAGTGCTCTCTTCTACTAACTCTGCTCTCTTCCGTTCACTGAACAGTTCTCTTTTATTTCGAGCACCCGTTGGTGAAGGAATTAACATTCATTCATTCAAGTATTTATATAGCACCTCTTCAAGGAAACTACTCAGAGGGTTCTCGACTCCAGCATGGCCAAAAAGAACAGTTTTCCAGTGAATGGAATGCTTCATTTTATTTTACCTATCTCTCAATTTCTATAGCGCCTCTTCAAGCTATCTACTCAAAAGCACTCCCGACTAGAGCATGGACACTGCATTAGAGTTTCACGCCTGCCTAACTACTTCCTGGCTGCCAGTCTTGAGAATCCTCTAGCCTTATCATTCTCACTTGAACCACCTCTAACGGTGACTAGGGAAAATAAATGTAGCAACCTCTAGGTGTAAATATAGTCACTGGCTCGGCCAGTCTGGAACGACCCCTAGCAGTGATGTTCTGTTCGCACTCATCTTCCCCTTCCCTTCCCACTTTATCTTATCAGAAAAGATGTCAAAAAAATGAAATTAATAGAATTGTTTTCTAGAGCAGTTTTAGGTGCAGACAGTCTGGAAATAGGCAGTTTATACTTGCTTAGAACACATGTACCTTTATGCAAAAAATAGTAGTGGGGTATAATTTTTCGGATAGTCACTGTATAAAAATATTTTACCAAAATAAAAATATTTTTTCACCTACCTACCCAATTTTTTTTAGCTCTGTTACCGGAAACACAACATTATTTTTTTGGGCCTAATCGTAATCTCCACATTTCTGGTATGCAAATCGAAAGATAAGTGCAGGGCACCAGCTTATTCACGAGCGCTGTCACAAGTCAGAAGAGTTGTCCAAAAGAGTCTAGTCCGAAGGCGGTCGTAGTCCAGTCACCAAAGGATCCGAGGTGATAGAGTAGCTGTTAAGGTGGGTGGCGTTTAGGTTGAGAGTTGGAAGGTGCAGGATCAGTCAGTTGGGGGTAAGAGTGAGTGCCTAAAGAGGTGGGACTTCAGTTTCAAACGGAAAGCCCGAGGACTGATGGATAGTGGAGCCTTAGGAAGGTCATGGTGATATCTACCATTTGTAACTCAACACAATGTTCGGAAAAGCTTTAAATAGGCAAAGATTTGGTAAAATTCTGGTGATCAAACTCAAAATTTCTAAAAAAGAGACATCACATAATCTGCTGATATAGCTCAACATATTCGGGGCAATTGTTAAACAAAGAGCAATTATTAGGCCATAGAGTAATCAGTTCTCAAATCTGTAACAAATAAGTAGACTGGAAACATGAAGCAAGTTAATTTATGCTTCTACGCACAGCGGTCACAAACACTCACAAACTCCCATTACCACAAACATCTAGCCTCCTACCAACCACAGCCGATTGGCAACACACATGTGTAGGAGAAACTGAAAGAAAAACTTCAATGAGAATGGGAATTTTGACAGCAAAGGCTGAGTGGTGAATTAGCTTGACAGATGACGAGATACATATGAACTGTTTTCTGATGCACACTGCACAACACGAACGTCAGAAACTCATTCTTGGCTGCACGACAACAAGTAAATCACAGCAAATACACATATCCGGCGTAAATCACTCTAAAAGCCAAGGCAGCCTCTGAACATGGCTGGTTTCTTTCCATATTTATGTAGTACTGGAAACGAACAGGCGATGCACCTACGCACACAGATCTGGAAGAATTGCATGATTACCATATTAAACATGAATAATTTTACGAAATTCTGCAAATGTACTTTAATCATCCAGATCTTAATCATCCAGATCCTAATCATCCAGATCCTAATCATCCAGATCTTAATCATCCAGATCTTAATCATCCAGATCTTAATCATCCAGATCTTAATCATCCAGATCTTAATCATCCAGATCTTAAAACTTGCCACAATTGCAGCTCATGAAGTTCAAATGTTTATGGGAATGTTATTTGGGTGAATTCTGGATATGTACTCTGAGTCTTCTCTTTCAAACCGCTTCAATTTATTTCTAACTTGGCACCTTATCGAATATATTTCAGACCTGTTAGTTCTCAAAAATAATAAAACTGCTGAAACTGAAGCTTGTAACTATGGCAATGTTATTGCGGTTTATTTACACGGCACGAATTTCCCAAGCAGCACAGAGTAGACAAAGCAGACATGCAACATTTGTCACATTCTGTGACTTGCTGCAAGGCTAGAGACAATTCTATGACAAAATGTGATCAACCAGAGCATGACCTTTGACAGAATTTAAGAGCGTTCAAATGGCCTCCTGCGTTGACATATATATATATAATATATATATATATATATATATATATATATATATAGTTTTAAAGTCCATTGGCTGACTATTAGTTATGGCTTATTATTATTATTCACAAGTAATTTTGTGTGCAACCTTTATTGTGGCAGTTTTACACGATATGGTTATACAGGACATACCCGTACACATATAGCCTAGTTCTAAACTTCAACAAAGGCCAAAAATTTCAGTACTTAAAGAAATCCACCACTGACCACTCGTAAAGCAAAATTAACTGAAAAGCAAATGTTTTAGCAATTTAACATTCTTTTCTTCTGGCAAGAAAATAATAGTCCTGAGCTTTCTCAGAGTTTTTCATCTGAAACATTACCGTAGATACTCGAGTATAACGTCACCCGAATATAACGCGAGGTTTAAAATTTTGGCAGATATATTGGTAAAAAGTGCAAGACCCGAATATAACGCGAGGGCTAAAATTTCCGAAATTCTCAGGAAATTAGACGGCTAAATCTTGGTATTTGTTGCTACATTTTTATTTAAAATGCAACCAAAACCATGTCTACGGAAAGTTCAATCCCTAAACTAAATATTAAAAAAATAGATTGGATTGTAATGCTATAAATACATGTAAATATAATGCATCCAATTCGAGTTTGTTCTTATTTCATGCAAAGCGCTGCAAAGTTCGATCCCTTAACTAAATACTGCAAAATTTATCAAAATAGATTTACGCACATTTGCCATTTGGCTTGTAATGTCATAAATAAATAAAATGCATCCATTTCGAGTTTGTTCTTGGTGTATTTGCTTAATTATTATCCTACAGCATGTGAGCGATAAAGCGATAATTAGTTCGATAGTTCGGATGCGATGCTGGCGCCAAAGACTAAAAGTTTTGAAGGTTACGCTTCAGTCTCTTAAAAATAAATGTATAATGTACTTTCCTAAAAGCCTTCAAATTCAGTGTCGGAATCATCGCTGGCAAACAGTTCACGAATTTCGTACTCTCAGAAACTCCAAATTCACGTGATGCCGCGGAATTCTTGCTGGATTCTGCTGCTGCTACAGCTCTTAATTTGAATGACGCGTCATACGAAGACCGTTTTCTTTTCTGACTCATTTTGCTTAACTCAGTCTATCTTAGCTATAGACTTAGGCCTAGATAAATAGGCTAACTTAGATAGATAGATAGCTTAAGATGAATTTCGAAAGAAACGACTAGAAACCATGAATGATGAAAATTTTATTTATAAAGCGAACGATTTGCTATAACACAAATTGATTGGACAAGTCATTTCATTGGCTATGTGCTTGAGAGGTCTCTGCATATCTGAGGTGTGGCTGGAAGCGTGCTATAGGCTAAGCACGTCATCTCCTAAACAACCTTATGCTTGTGCGTGCGATTTCTTTAAACATATCGTACTGCCCGTCGATTCATATTTATTATAAGCATAATACATGTTGTAAACGACCTTATAAACCTAGCTACGCATTCATAAACGATTTCTTTCAAATTCTTCTATTAATAGTCCGATGGCTTCTATGAGATTTTATTATAGGCATGATGCTATAAATTACTAGTTGCATCAAGGACTGTGGGGAACCAGTCTACCGAAGCTACTGGGATGCAATTTATCGCGCGTATTGTAAACATGGCATGGTGGTATAGCGATCTGTGGCCATCCAATATCGGTTTAAAAGCATCAAATGACTTCAACATGTAATATATTTTGTGTGATAAAAGTCTAGTTTCAAGTTATTACCCGTCAACTGAAGCTACTGGGATGCAAATTATGTGCGTATCGTAAACATGATATGGTGGTAGGCAATAGCGATCTGTGGCCATCCAATATCCGTTTAAAAGCATCAAATGACTCCAACAGGTAATATATTTTGTGTGATAAAAGTTTAATTTCAACTTGTCCGGCATATACCGCGACTACCCCACTTGCTGCTCGGAAATTCGACCTAAAAAGCTCGCGTTATAATCGAGTATCTACGGTATGCTACTCCTGCAGCAGCAGCAACATCATCAGCATCAATAGAGAAGCATTTGGTGATGCAGGATTTGTTACAAATGAGTCAAGAAATAAGCTTGAAGAACTTGTAGTAAGAGGAATTCCTATATGTTACAAATAAAACCTTTTCCACAGCAATCAGAAGAAATCAGATAAGACCATATTGAAACTTGAGTTGCATCATAATGAAATATTTGGCTAATTATTTAATAGCTTGAACGCCATTATGGAAAAATTTGAAACACAATTCTTTTCCATTTTGTATTCTGGCATCAGCAACTAATTCTAATCGGCACAATAAGTCGGGCTCTAATTCAAATTCTAATTCCTAATTTCCCACCACTATTGGCTAAAAGAATCTATGCTGGTCCATGAAATTTTCCAGGGCAATGTACAGCTGACAACCAATCTTAAGCACGTCTACTACAAGCTCACTTAAAACCAAAGCTCGAGGGTACGTACCATACGTATTCTATTTTGTGAAAGGTACGTACGTATTTTAACGTACCCTATTTTAGGGTACGTAAACAATAATAAAATACTTTGGCCTCGTCATTGCTCATAAAAACGAATGTTCAATTTAATTGAAGCAAACGATCACAGCCAAGTATACAGCGTAGTGAATTGGTGCAATGCTATATTTTAGCCATTTGTAGGTCTATGTTTATCCAGCATACATTGCACTTAATGCACTAATTAATGTAAGTTAGTCGGCTCAGTTCTGCTGCAGCACTTAAAAGTTCAACTCCTAGGAAAAAGTTGAACAGTTGCATTCAATTAATTATAACAGAAGAATTTATCGAATTAAATTTACTGCTAAGCTACCGGAAATACCGATTTCAATGACGCATACGGACAATTCGTCGACGGACAATTCGTCGACGGACAATTCGTCGACGGACAATTCGGAGACGGACAATTCGGATAGGACAATTCGGAGACGGACAATTCGGATAGGACAATTCGGATAGGACAATTCGGATAGGACAATTTGGAGACGGACAATTCGGATAGGACAATTCGGAGACGGACAATTTGGAGACGGACAATTCGGATAGGACAATTCGGAGACGGACAATTCGGATAGGACAATTCGGAGACGGACAATTCGGAGACGGACAATTCGGAGACGGACAATTCGGATAGGACAATTCGGAGACGGACAATTCGGAGACGGACAATTCGGAGACGGACAATTCGGATAGGTCAATTCGGATAGGACAATTCGGATAGGACAATTCGGATAGGACAATCCGGAGAGGACAATTCGGAGACGGACAATTCGGATAGGACAATTCGGAGACGAACAATTCGGAGACGAACAATTCGGAGACGGACAATTCGGATAGGACAATTCGGAGACGGACAATTCGGAGACGGACAATTCGGAGACGGACAATTCGGATAGGACAATTCGGAGACGGACAATTCGGATAGGACAATTCGGATAGGACAATTTGGAGACGGACAATTCGGATAGGACAATTCGGAGACGGACAATTCAGTAAACGCGCCGTTGTTAAAGAGTTAATCAACTACGGTACAATTGATGAAATCCAGGTTCATACAAAGGTTGGTCGATGTTATATAGGGCCCCCAGAAATTCGCGATCTTGCGCAGCGCAATTTTTGCGCAAATTTCCAGGTTTAGCGCAACAGCGCAAAAATCGGCAATCCGCGCGATTTTAGCGCAAATTTTGAAAAAAATCTTGCTAATTTATTTAAATTGGGCTTTGATTGACTTAAAATCACCGCGGCCCATGACAGTTCAACATAACAACGACGACCTATGTGCGATAATCAAAATGGCGACCGCCGAATGGGATGAAATCATAGATGAATTTTTAGTTAAAGATCGATATTTTTGGTAGTAACGCACAAACTTAAAGTAAAAAAATTCCAGAACTTCACGGCCACACAATAAAATGTGTTAGACGAAGTTTCTCAAAGCGGTCACACAGCAGCGTCGCTTATGACAGAACGAACGCATTTAATCTACAGGCGTCAGGCGTGCACACAAAGACGGAAAGCTAGTACTCAGCACGTTGTATAACTAGGTGATTCATTATAATATAGGCTATATAATACTATTTTGAAGTTACATTTGTAATGAGCATAGATTTCGGTGGGCATAAATTTTGCAAAATTCAAATTATTTACGATCGTCTGAATACATTAATCTTATGGTCATAGGAACTTTATAACTGCATTTTTGACTTGATTGTCTTAATTTCTAGAACGCCAAAGCTTGACATTAAATGACAAAAACACTGTTAGATACTTTGGTACACTGATTAAATGAAAAAACGAACATTTTGATTTTTTAACCTGCGCAAAATTCGCGCAAATTTATCGTTTTTGGTGAGCAATTTTTTCAATTTTTTGGCGCAAATTTCTTGGGGCCCTAGTTATAAGAGTGTTCATAAGTTGTGGCACTTAGTCTTGGCCTTCTAGTGAAGACATAATTAATTAATTAGCTTTTAAATTCATAAATTAACCCTTTACCTGTTCATTTTTAAATTTTAAGGCCGTTTTCAGCGGGTAAAAGATTAAAAGCCTTCAAATATGACAGTGCCAGTCAAGACAAAACAGTGGTTGATGAACTGATTAAAAAGAAGACATTTCGGGCAATGCCGGTCTGGAATAGACTCTGCAACTGTGCTTAGTGAAAGCATGGTTGTCCACCATAAAACTGCCAAAAAACTCTTGTAGGGGGGTGAGGAGGGCAGAGAGTGAATGCACATTTGACACAAGTCACATGCTACTCATCAGGCACAACATAACTTTCATTGCAAACAACAGACTTTAAAGTAACCTTCAACTATATTTACAAACAGATAAGTTTGCAAAGTACCAGTTCAGAATTGAGTTAAATGCAAATGGCTTACCTGCTTCAGATGCCCATATCCTATGATCAGCAGCCACTGAATAAACGAATGCCAATAGAAAGAAGACGTAACGGCTAAACAGGAGACAACTCGGATGGGACATGTCCAAGCATTTGTCTAATCCGCCAAATGTAAGAGATCATCCCTGCAAAACAGACAGAAATAAATTCAGACTTAATTAAATTCAGTGAGATTTACACGAATTGTATGTGATAGAAACTTAAGCAAAGATTATGAATTCCTCTGTTATAACGAAAATGGAAACAATACAGAACATTTTTCAAAGCTGAAACAAATACAAAGCAAAAATTAAAAAGTTGAAAACAAAATAGAAAAAATAATTAATATCTCACTGGAACTGTTGAAAACATAAAAAAGTTGAATGTCTAAAAGCAATTTAATTAAATCGATGTTTAGTTGAAAGTTCCGCTCATATCTACCTGTAATGAACTTACTGAGTTCCCATAACATATCTAACAATGGCACACTGGTATGGATGCTCTCCTTGCACTAAGCTCATTGGTGAGCAGACCATGTATGGGATTGCAAAGACCCTTGTGACGTGCCATTTACAACCATCTTGCATATTGTTTTGCTAAAAATCATTTCTCTTCTTGCCCATTTACAACCATCGAATTTTTTGCTCAGGCCCTCCCTTCATAGTCATACAGGTCACACAATGGTAAATTGTAAAACTGGGGATATATGCACAGTTTCAGCTTGGTTTTGAGATAAGTGCTGGGTTGTTCATATGAGCTGTTGAGGGACATCATTCAGCAGCTGGCAAACTCTATTCCAAACTGAACTTCTGGCTTAGAGGCAACAGCCTGACTATTGATAGCTGACTATTGATATGATTGCTATTTGCTATCCACAACCTCCACAATCCACATGGTATCCAAGGTGTTTTGAAGAGGCATGTCTACCTGAAGCCCTAATATCTGGCATATCATGAAACATTCATATTTGATCTGAGGTGGAATTTTCTCAATATAAACTGAGATGATGATAATAACTTTAGAAAGCCATGTCTGCGTTCCGTCACTCAAGACTAATAATGACATAAATGAGTATATCAATTATATCATTAGCTGCCCCCTTTATTACATAATTTGCATTGATTGCAAAAATAATAATTCATTATGAAGCAAAATAAACACAGTCAGTTAAATGTCTGTCGACAATCATTTCGAAAAATGGCTGGATAAACAGTAAATGAATTTCTAAACAATAGTAAAGTGTGACTGGACGGTCATGGATGGCGTCCAGGTATTTATTTCAAATCTGAATGTTGTCCTGCCATTCGTAAGGCCAGCACAGCCTAGCTACGTATAGGCACCCAGGCACTTCTCTTTTTTTACACTTTAAGCACTGAAGAGCATTTAAAAACAAAAAGAATTATATATGTCAAGTCGTCCACACTATAATTCCTGACATCTTCCCCCACTCAGAACATTAAGATATCCTTTCTCCTCATGTAGAAGACATCAACATCTAAGACGACCACAGAAGCTAACTCAGACATGCTCCTAACGACATCAAGAATTAATAACTTTCTTTCCTATATATATTTAGCCTAAGAGGACAGGAGGCCACTGACAGCAGCGGCTTCAATGGCCAAGTTTACTTTAATATATTGCACAACTGAAGCAGAAATCTCAAAATATCTTGAAATCCTCTCAATTCACTGTTCAGCACAGTAAGTGTGGCATGCCATCATTTGATGTCTTGTTTATGAGACGCCATCGCAAAAGAAATTACTTCATAAAGTTCTAATTTTAAAGTTTTAACCATCACACTCGCTATCATCATGCACCACAACAGAGAAATGAATCCAAAAAAATATGAATGCCCCAGGAAGCACTCGAGACAGAATAGAATAAAATATTCCTTTCCCAATTAACCATAATTCACGTGTACTGTATTTTTGTGTACAAACCATATTATGAACGCCTGACGCTAGACATCGCTTGTTGACAACAATAGAAATTATAGAATTATGGTCCATAAAGAATCCAAACAATGAATGCTTTCGTCATGAGAACGTAGGCAGGTGGTATGTCTAGGTCACAGGCCCAGAGCAGGACATCTGAAGCTCAAACTCACCCACAATTGAATACATCTTTAAGGTGACAACACCATTGCTCATGCTTTGGAGCAGAGGTTATGATGGCCATAACTCTCGCCTTCAAGCCTCAGAAGTTACGAGGCCAACCTTAGAGCAACCTTCATCTTAGAAAACATTTGCTTCGAGACATGTGACCAAATATTTGCTCAGCACTTCTCCTTCATTTAAAGCCAATAAAATGCTGGAAATCTGTCAATAACAGTAATTGATGGCAGCAGCAAAACTAAACCAACATTTTGCTAAATTAAGCAAAGAAGACCTTCTTACATCAAAATGGTGCAGAGCATCTATGTGCAGCAATACGCTATAAAACAGGTGGCATCACTGTGCAGTGATTCCAATACAACATCATATCAGATGCAAGAACCGTGCCAGTTATCAAGTTTCTAATTTTTTTTATTGTATTGTATCCAACCATTTATAAAGCACTTCTCAGAGCAGGAGCCTTTCAGAAGCGCTCCCAGTCTGTGCAAACCCAAGAGAAATGGCAGGTTTTGAGATGAGCGAAAGATTAGGAAAGACCACCAGAGACAATGACAAAGCGAACTGATCGGGGGGGGGGGGGGGTGGGGGGAGATTCCATTCCATAGGGAGGACAATGCAATCAAATGATCTGGATTAAGCCATGGTTGTCCTGAGTCCTGACGTGGGGAACAAAGAGGTCAAGCCGATCAGAGGACCTAATAGTCAACCAATCAATTGAAACTTCTTTGATTGAAGGTGTCAAGGCAAGGCACAAAACATTCCGACACGAAATTTATATAGCGCCTATTCAAAATATCAATATCAATGAGAGTCTTGAGACGTCTCAGTGACAAGAAGAATCTCGAAAGGGATTAAGATTCGCTAACTAGTACAAGTAAGTAAGTAAGTAAAGTCCACCATGGGCCGAAGGCCCGTAGTAGAAGGCGCTCATCTCCTTTTCTTAGCCCTGAGCCGGCAATGGACGAATCCCAAGGTCCTGGACACGGGGCTAGTGTTTTCCAGGACTTGCCGTTTACTTCCCAGCTTACGCCGGTACCAAATTATACTGCTTGGTGACAGAGGCACGTGTGCGTAAACAACTTGCCCAAGGCCGTTACCCGGAGTTGAACCGCAACCGCCCGCTCCGTGAGCAAACGCGTTACCAATCAGCCACCCGGTCGCACAGGGACACATAAATAAACATTTCAAGAGTCCCAAAATGGTGACAGCAGAGTAAAGCCAATAGTGTCTATAGGCTTACTAAATGAAGAGTCAGCTAGAAGAATCATACAGTAAAGAAGAAAACCCTGTTACTAACAGTGGCAGGGTGGGAAGCTAAGCTACATTAATTAGTATTTATTGATAATAATTTAAAGAAATAATAATAATAATTCTTAGAAAACCCTTATTTTTCTCATTTCCCTCATAAGCAGTTCCCCTATAGCTACTGATAGTTGATTTGATTTTGATCAGTAGGTCTTATGACCCAGATTCAGATAACCCACCTGGCTCCTCTTGTCAAATACTGATGCCTACTTTATCACTAAATAATGGCAAATACTGATGCCTACTTTATCACTAAATAATGACACTACAGAAGCTGATTTGAATAAATGACCATATAATTAAGCAACTCTGGGTCATTTACTTTCACAATGCAGACTTCATAGTTGTGTGAGTCTAAGCAACAACAGAGCTCAGCTCATTCATCTTACAAGAGGCAGATGCACTCAGCAGCCAAACAGGATATGGAATTCTTCAGGGATTATCCCACAAGTCCACCAAAACAACACACCCAAACCACCCGACCAATACAAATCAGGGCAACTCTGCCCCAGTTAACATTACCCTCATCTGGTATTCATCATTTTTATGGGCAATGCTTTAATGGGTCTGGCCAATGAGAGAAGGCTGCCAGGATGTCTTCAGTGCTGTTCAATGGCCTTGCTTTCTCCATCACACTCTCATTGGGTCACACACTCATTGACTCCACGGCTGCTGCTGCTGCAGGAGTAGTACAGGAGCACTCACTAACCCAACTGCTCCAGTGGTAGGTGATGTATGAGATGCCATCATCAGACTGATGGATGGATGGATGGATGGATGGATGGATGGATGGATGGAGGGATGGATGGAGGGGTGCCAAATGAGGGTCAGCCAGTAGGCTGGTCAGTCAGTGTGGGTGGGTCTGTCAGACGGTCACTCAGTCCATGGCAGAGGTTTCTTTAATAAAAACCTCATTGGGAAAGCAAGGATGCTGCATCCCATACTCCCTTTCACCAGCAGCAGCAGCAGCAGCAGCAGAGGCAGTGAATCAGCATCTGCAATCGCCTGGATTGCATCCTTATAGGTTGTTTACCACAAGAAAGAAAACCTGAATTTATTAGACAACAGCAGCAGTGAAATGAGGATGGCAAACCATAAATCACACCGACTTGCATCCTTAAAAGCATGTCTACACGTGGGTGGCCACAGAATAAATAACAAAAAAATTCACCGATGTCCTATACAACATATGCTGTATACGAATGCATGGAATGGAGATCTGCCAATGCTGGTCTGATATGAGAACGAGAAAGATAACAGAAAAAAAGATATATTCTGCATCATAGTAGCGGATACTACATATGGTCAAATGAGCTATGGTTTAATTAAACTTATGAAGACAACAATTCATAGATGCAATGGTTGCCAGTAGAACTAGGGCATGCTCTCGTTGTTCATTCTCTGTTGCAGGTCCTACAGCTTGGAATGGTCTCCCTGTTACACTGCGCTTAATTCCCAGGGGTCACTCCGCTCTGTTCCTTAAGAACCTAAAAACTGTTTTATTTAGCCGTGGCTGGGCCGGGAGCGCTTCTGAGTAGCCTACCTTGAAGAGGCGCTATATAAATTTCTGAAATAAATAAATAAATAAATGCTCTGTGCGTTAGAAGGGAGGGAATTAATTATCAATTCTTCAACTCAGATCAAGCCAGATCATCACATCAGCAAGTGCTCATAACTACCCAACCTTTGCAGGTACATTAATCGCATTTTGGTCAAGTATGTACAAAGAATTGCATTTTCATTATTCTCAAGTCTTAAATGCCAGCTTTCCATAAAGTCATACTGTCACTGAAAGCGGCTTCAGATGTATCGCTTTTTTTCAGCATGAATTATGGTCACCTCATAAATAAATACAAACAACAATCACCAAGTAAAAAGAGGCCAACTGAATTCTTTTTAAATTTGAGCAATGGTCTAAAAAATATACTGGCAGAAACAGCCAAGTTCTAATGAAGTTTAGTTTTGCTACTTGTAAATGAATGCTGATTCCTCCAGCAATTAATTCTAATTTCTTTGACTTATATAGGTCTTCAAGTTTTATTTTAAGTTTAAGATTCAAAGTAATTCAAATGCTTAGAGTCACAAGCACAAAGAATGATATTCATTTTTAAAATGTGTACAGAAATTCTTTTCAAAAGAGTCCAAATTTAACGACAGGAATCAATTAAGAAGAGTAACACACAAATACATTAAGTAAATCAGTTTGTGGCGGCAGATTAACGATCGAAACAGTCAGAACGAGCAACAGCCGAAGCGAAGAAATCGATTTCAGTTGATCTCTAATTCAGCGCCGCCAGTCGCCAGCAAACTTCATTTAGCCACTCACGCGTTGCAATCAGAGTGGACAGAGTATAAGAGCAGGAAAACATGCCACTTAATCTCAGGCAAAAGCTTTCTACAGTCCAATCACAGAGCAGTTGGCCAACCATGGCCAACAAGAACAACACATGTGTGCATGGACATCGCAGCCTTAAAATAGCAGATTTACAACTGTACGAATTGTCATCCAGTCATCGCTGGGTACATACACCCGTAATCAGTATGGAAAATGTTTCCAGAGAGTGCCTCTAAGTGCTCCAATGCAGACAAGCATCCTTATCCTAACACACCGTCGTACACTGGCCACAGATAATTAGCAACGTTTTCTCAATTCCTACTTAAAAATCCTTTTTTCCAAACGCTGAAAACGTATAACCAAAATCTCACTTAGACGAAGCAATTTTCTGCGCGAAAGTCAGACACCATAGGTTCATGAACAACACAGACATTGGAAAATTGGAAAATGATATCTGGAAAAAGAGAAGGTCATAAACAGAATGTATAATTGTTGCCTACTGGTTATGTTTGTACACTTAGAAACACACTCCCTGCATTTCATATGCGCCTCTCAACTGCTCTGCACATCGTAAACAAAAACACCACAATAATAAAAAATAAACCCAAATAACATGCAAAATGATTTACGGTACTAGGTCATCAACATGATTAATTTGTTACACTCTTTACGCAAGATAAATTTTAAAAAGCAACAAAAGCAGAATAATTTTTGCACTAAAGCTAATATAGCTGTATTAACTGTCAACACATTCTTTGTTACAAATGCACTGTAATTCCAGATGTATTTAGCCAGTACAGTTTTGGTTGCAATTCGTTCTGTTGGATATTTTGCAGATCTGCATTAATCCCTCTCAGCAAACTTATCAAAGGGTCCTAAAACTCACTTGTTTGGATCAGTTACATAGTCATCCGTAGAACATCTTGAGAGGCACTTGAAGCTCAAACTCTCTAGATATCTCAAGTGGCTTGATACAAACATACATGTATACACCACTCAACGAACCAGAGAACTTGTAAATCATGTGTCAATATTGAATTGTCAAGACTAAGATTTCACAAAGACAGTTTAATCAGTATTTCATTGTTATGAATGAACAGGTAAAAATGGAACATCGAAAATGAATTCAAAACCTACAACTATCTCAGACTAATCAAAGAACAGGATTTACTAATCTTTGTGGGTATTTGATTTGATTTACTAATCTCTGTGGGTATTTTATACTCAAAATAGCCATGTAAATACACAACCCACTCAAGCAGCAGCTGCAGGTTCCAGCTTCAGCAGTCAACTACCCACTCCTTAATCACAAACCATCCAGTGAATGGTGTGTGGTGACCATACCCAAATCCAGCCCAAATTGCACAAATTGGGAGTCACCCAACCTCTGAGAGAAAACCTGCTCATCATCAATTCCCTTTCAAATGTCTCGCATACTGTTCCTCTTAGTAAAGCTTCAGATGAGAAAGGCATCTTTCAAAACTTCTTAATAAAAAAAACATTTCCATTCCCATAAGTGAATAGGAGCAACATAATCAATAATTCAATTTATGCATGGCCAATTGCTGTGAATTATTTGTCAATTATCATTATCTGCACACCAGAAAATACATCATGAAAGTAATTCAAAGGGAATGCTTTTATTGCTTATAGTCGTTCAAGTGGAAATACTTCTAGATATCGGCTATCCATATGGCAATGGCACATCACTATGATTTAATGAAACACATTCACTACACAACGAGTAGCAATGATGACATGATGTTATTATGGATAATAAATTAAGCAGAGATTCAATGAAGCACTTTATGGGGCAGGAAAGGAAAAGGAATTTTTCTATAGCAATTATGCATAAATTTTTTAGTCTTTGTAGTTACTGTAAATTAAAGATAGTCAAATCAAGTCTACCTCAGCAAAGTAATTTTTTTAATGCAATCATGTATCATATATATATATATATATATATATATATATATATATATATAATATATACATATATAAATTATATAAATATAAATTACACATGTAAATAATTATATATACAGCTCATCTTTGTTCTTTTGATCAAATTATGGGAACCAGGATAAAAAAATGATTTTCAAGATGAAAAATATAGACTAAGGAGCCAATGACCTGAGATACCATGCAATCGAAGTAATCTATTCCAGAAAAGTTGGGCAAACCACAGCAAAGCTGTTGTGCTGAACTGTGGGTGTTCTGGCTGGGGGAGGAGAGTGGGGCTGGGACAATCAGGTAGGCCTGACCAGCAAAGTGATCAGGAATGAATCAGAGGAGACATATACATCTCCATAATGTAAGATGGAGCACAGCCCGCAAGGCAATTACCTATCAGCATTCAGGTCTCAAATGCAACGTGTTTGCATGCCGGTGACATGGGATATTCTATCCCCCTTAAAGCCATCCGGAGGTTGGTGGGATGGAATATACCAGGTATAGAGTATCCGGGTGGGATAAACCATTCTATCCCAATTATTGAAAAATGTGTATAATTGAACAATTTATGCTGTAATCAAAATTTAAAGTGACTTTAATCATTTTAAGTGTCCAAAGCAATGTTCAGAGTGCTCAAGGCAACTTGAATTGATTCAGTGACTCTAAGGGTTCTGAAGTGTTCTGAATGTTCTAAGTGCTCTAAAGCCAAAGCAAGCGAAATTATCTAGTAGGAATAAACATACCTGTTAGTGTAATTGTTCAAAACAAAGCAAATGGAAGTTAATTTGCAAAACTAAACACATGCAGAAATGGCTTTTTTCAACTTCTCTTCATCTGGGGGATATGATTATTATTATACTCTATCTCGTGACACCAGCAATCAGATCAGTTACTCCACATGAAGCAGGATATCTACTCAAACTTAGGTGTAACTCTAAACAGACAAGTCTCAGCATTTAAGATAGACTGCAGTTGATTAATGGGAGGAATTGTTAGCATTGCATGATCAACCCTTGAGCATTAAAATGCATGTGGGATGGGGTGGGGTGGGGGAAGGGTGTGTGGGGGGTGAGACTGATATAAGCAAACATAGATAACTAGAAGAACTGTTCAAAAGTTATTTGTGCACGCTGTAAGGAACAAAATGTATTTTTTAGTTTTGGATATTAGTTGGGTGTACTTGGAGTCCACTAAGACAGGCAAGGAAAGTCAAAAGGGTGGACCAGCCATCTAGAAAAAAACAAGAATGGTAGTTGGCCATCAACTATCCATGGAATGATGACAAGGGTGGTCTTTGGTAGCTTAACACACTTCTAATCCACACAGAAATAGTTACAGGACAGAATAAAACTAAAGAACCCTATGGCCATCCAGAACATATCAACACTTTGTCAGGTCAGAGGTGACCTCCTTAAGTCTCAACCATGGACACCGGTATAGAAGCGCGAAGCGCAGGACATACACCAGAGGCTCTGTAAATGTGAGTCATATACAACAGTAGATCGACTTGGGGCATGCAGCTGTAGGCTGTACACAGATAGAGTTCAAAGTTTAATGCAGCTGGCAGTAGCAGTACCGGTACGCTCGATACAGTTATATTGTCGGTCTCTTAGGAATTAACTTTTCTTAGACACAGAAAACTCTGTAGTTTGGTAAGTAATTAAAAATATGATGGCATGCTGAGACTAATATTTTAATCACCATTCATATTGTTACTGCTGCCAAGGGTGTTTATAAACTTCTGAACCGCTAGGCTATTTCTAACTATATTTGCTTAATTCTACTGTTATCAATCAACAATTGGAATGGCTGACCCAGTTTTGGCAATAGTGTTGTTGAGCTGAAAAGCTGCTGTTTGTCTTAAATTAGGGCTGTTGAATGTCAGATATCAGAGTTTGGATAGCCAATATACTTAAAATCAGTCTTCATTTCCCCAAACTTCTTAGTATTCTATGAGGTCATCTCTAGTTTTAAACTAGAAGTGTTCATGTTGAACTAGCTTCTTTTGGCTGCTGGTCCTACATTTGAATTTGTCTTACTGCCTGTGTCTGTTTGACCTGGTCTGTGCTTGCATTATATTCTCTTTTTGAGACTTACCTCTTTCAGTTGGCTTATCTGAAGTATAGTTATAGGTAGCCTGTTTCTTCCAGTGGATTGACCTACTGAGTATTGAAGTGACTGGGGCTTGGATATGGTACACTGTCATTTTAATATGTTATGTGCATTAGACATGTTTGCTTTCATAATATTATTATTTATATATGTGCACAAACAATGGAGACAGCAGACATGAAAAGCTTCACATTCAAAACAGTAATTTCGATATTGTATTTAGATTGGTCAGCATAGTTCTTGTGTTGTGTTCAATTTGTCTGTAGAATACATTTCATGTAAGCATGGTGAACTGTGCAGCGTATGGATGTCGGAGTGGATATAAATCTCAAAAATGCACAAATGATGACACCAAAGAAGACTCTAAGCTGTCCTACCATGCCTTTCCCATTCAGGACAAGGATTTGTGCGAGAAATGGGTTCGAGCGATACGGCGAGAAGATTTTGTAGCGACCAAGCATTCAAAGCTCTGTTCGCTACCATTACCTGTATTGGCCCTTTAAAGTATCGGTGTGTGCATGTATAGTAAGTGATCAAAAACAGCTGAAGTTACTGTTAATCAATCGATGCATTTCTTCTACATTGTGTGTAATTGGATTTTGACTCCTAATTGTAATTTTTGAGGAATTCATTTCCACATACAGGAGAGTTAGTCTTTGCCCCAGTTGACAAGTAGGAAAGTTGCTTTCACACTGACAGCTAGGAAAATGAAAAGAATTGTATGTTTTCTGGAACCTTGCCTATCGTCTCATTTTTTGAATGGATTGTATTTTGAATTCCTGTGTTGTTTAATCTTCTCATTAAAGGTTGTTTAAACACCTACTCTAAAGTGGATATGCTTCATTGATTATTCCAACAAGGATGATTGCTCTGCTTTGGTATTCATGAGCTAATTATCCGAACTGCCAATGATTTCTATTTACTTTTCTATTTACCCGGGTTGTTTGTACTGCAGTTGTTTATTGTTTTTTGCCTTTGACTGTGTGGCTCTGTGTTGTGCTTGTGCATGTGCTAATAAAAGGACATGCAATCTGTGCTAGAAGCATCGCAGGGCCATTTGCAATTCTTAATATTCGAGCTCTGCTGGCTTCTTAAGTGCTGTGAGAGTATCAACTTGACACATATTTGCAGCATGCAGTAGACCCTCTGTTGTATATGACAATTGGCAGGTGTATGTCCGCGCTTCGCTTATACAGGCGTCCATGTCTCAACTAGACAATAGTAGACATGGGTCATAAATCACCCTCCCCAACTTTCCCCATATCAGTGGTGGGCAGCAGGTTGGTGAGCTCATATGATAGGGCAGCCATATCTGACAAGGTCTTCAGCCACAATACTGGTCTGGACTCCTCACAGACAGTTTGCCAAGAGCAAACACACATTATATGACTTAATTGAACAACAGCATACACAACTACAAGCATGGATATCTGCATAATAAATATAAGCATGGCCTGGTAATAATACTAGGTGATGTGGATTCTTGGTGGTCGTCATGCCTAAATTATGATAAAACTCATGTGGTAAATAAACAGATTTTTATGCATCTATAAAAAGACACACAAGTTCATGCCTAATTATGCAGCACAACCCCAGTGGTGCATAAACCAGGGCCATATCAGACAGCCATTCATAGAAGCCATCCAAGGATTATGTAGAAGTGGGGAGGGGTGGGCAGAGAGAGGGGGGCGTCTGCCTGTTGTCTGTCCTGGCTGGTCACAGACCATTTCAGACTGATCCAATTTACTGCATCACTTCTCACTTTCTCTGCACGTTCTCCACTCTGACAACCACTGCCATCTACTCATTCATCATCAGCATGAATCATCATCATGGATTGGTCACCACCATCACCACCACTACTACCATCATCACCATCATCATCACCTCCATACATCAGATACTTTCAATGTCAATATTCATCCAGATTGACACCTTGTATACCCTGCATTTGAAGATGTCAATATATAACAACAATTGTTTTCTCCGTGATTCACAGGACAAAGCCTGTAATTCTATTTTTAAAAACCACATCACACTAAATACATGACTGTTTATGTATATGAATACCTTATGTATGAACACTCGCCACAGCACCCCTTCAAGATTTCTACTCGGAGACACTCCCAACTACAGCGCGGACACTGAATCGGAGTTCCACGCTGAAGCGCATGAGCAATTGCGAGTGAATGACTTGCTCAAGGTCCCTACGCGGTGGCTTTAGGTGGATTCAAACCCGCAACCTTTCAGGTGAAGGCACTGAATATACTCATACACACCATGCCCCACAAGTGTACAACAACATAACAGGACTTCTAATGGGACATTAAAGTTTACATAGTTAAAGAACTTGTCAAGACAAGGTTATTGTCACATAGTATCGCTGTCACTTGGCATTGCTTCAATACTTTTGCAAGTGCTGCAGTGCTCAAGCATTGCAATTTTTTCATTCTGCTGGTTTCACTTGCGTAAGGATGATAGTTCAAGCATTGCAATTCTTTCAGTCTGCTGGTTTCACTTGTGTAAGGATGATAGTTCAAGCATTGCAATTCTTTCATTCTGCTGGTTTCACTTGTGTAAGGATGATAGTTCAAGCATTGCAATTCTTTTAGTCTGCTGGTTTCACTTGTGTAAGGATGATAGTTCAAGCATTGCAATTCTTTCAGTCTGCTGGTTTCACTTGTGTAAGGATGATAGTTCTAAGCCTTTAAATCAACGATACTCAATAGCAATACTTTATTCACCGTTAGATACGGTTTCCTGTTTGATTTCCTAAAACAACCCGTAACTAATGACACAACATAGAGAGCCAATGTTGCCAGTATACAGGTACATTTGCTCCTTACACTCTGAAGTCCATCGTTGCAAATATTCATCAATACAACCCAAATTATTGACTGGAAGCAAGGCCTTTCGTCATCAATGATAAAACTCATTGGGTTAGTCAATCCATTAACGTGAGTTCATAGCTTTTAAAATCGACTGCACAGGCAATTAGAGATAGGAAGTGAGCAAGTCTGCAGCAGTGAATAAAGCCGAAAACATCTGAGTTGACTGATCGAAGTTTTCTTCAAATACGCCAATTGCATCTCAGTGAATATATAAATTTCTAAATGTTCATGAATCGAATGCACCGAGGGTGCCCTCAGCAACTTTAATCTGCCACAACCAGGGCTTAAAGTTTGCCTGGACGGTCATGGTCGGCGTCCATGCACTTGTTTTAAAATCTGAACACCGTCCAGCCACTTATTGGTGAGCACAGACTGAAAATGTATGGGGCGTCCAGGCACTTATTTTTCCACACTTTAGGCACTGGCCACAACTGATCATGACAAGAAAGAGCAACAGAAGAATGATGGTCAGCATGATGTTTCTTACTGACTGTTGTTTATGCAATTAAGTTCAAATCTTCTATGGCCTTAAAAAGTATAATTAGGCACTGACCTCTCACCTTGCATCAGATTTATATTTAAAACTGTAATGCCTAGAATTCTGGCAATATTTAGGCAAGTGCATGGTTTCTAACTTCACAATTATAAGCTCCAATGTTTCACTTGAATGTGCCCTGACACTTAGAGATTTCATCAGCCAAGTGAAACGATGACAACAATTTTCAGGACAAATCTTCGCCTGGGGTAATATTTCACATCACACCGGCCCAACAGGGTTCCTACAACAGATACACAGTATTACACACATGACCTTGATTTTTTTGCTTGGATCTAATGGCTTCCGCAGCTCAATGCCCAATAAAAGCAGAGCCTCAAACAACAAGAGTACATCTTAAATGTTCTAATTTCTCGTAGGCCGACATCAAACATAACAGCAACACCATTCAAATGTCCACACAGCTTATCCGGCCACTTCCACATCTGGTAGGCATTAGCAGTGTAGCCATTAATGATACTTACTACAATGGCCATCGCCTGAACATATTGCTCCATCTTCCTCCACTGGAACCCTGTCTCTGACGCTGGAACCCTGTCTCTGACGTCAGCCCCAATCAACCAACTATTCCATTGGTTTTATTAGCCAAACAGATGAAAGACAGCTTCTTGAACTAACAGCCTCAGCACTGGCACCACAAACTAACACTATGGAACGCAGACTCATACAAGTTGTGTGGCCAAAAGCTTAGAGTGTCTGGTGCCGCAGTAAAGTCGCTGCACCCTACAAGCGCACAGTTGCTTCAAAACAAAAGTGCCCGCACGTTAACGGACACAGCTTACAACTGTGCTTACCTTCCTACAGACTTCCTATTGAAGCCACATCAATGCCTGTGGGAAGCAGACATTTCTTCTCAGTGCAATCTGGACAGGAATTCTCTCCAGCTGATCTACGACACTTAACAGAAAGCGCAACCTAAGAGGTAGTAAGTAGCCGAGTGACTTATGCGCCAGAGGGCAACTGTGGTCTGAAGACGAGGGAGGCAGGGAGGGAGGGGTCAAGTGCCAGAAGACCAATCGGGTCTCAACAACCCCCAAAAAGATACAGATGAAAAATGGCACCAATCACGTGCCCAAAAGCACCGCAGCCTCTTGAATGCGAAGAGGAGAATCATGTGGAAGTAGTTCTGCGAATTGTAAATAACGCTGCAAGGCAAGCACCGTCTACATGGGAAATGAGTGGTGATCTAAACAGTTGGATAGCATACATGCGTTCCATTTAGACTAACCCATCAGCATCAAACAATAGTTATCAATTCAATTGAGCTCAGTTCTCTATATTATCAGCTGAAAATCAAGTATTTATATAAAATGCATGCTCCTGCCAATAATTGGATCATTTTCCAAGGACATTAAAGCGAATTTCCTGGATGGACTGACAAAGATAGTCATTAACTTGGACACGCTGTCACAGTAAATCCTACGTGTAGGGTCCATCCTTATTTACTATCAAAGCTGTGCAGATTAACAACACCACATTCCACCAACATAAACCAAAGAGTAACACCAGTCTGCTGCTTCTGCTGTTACTGCTGCTGCACTCCTTCCTTCCCTTCCTAACTCTCCTAGAATCAGCAAGCAATGCAACAGTGATCAGCCTATGTCACTGACGTTTTTTTTACTTCCTCCCATGGCAGATTAATTAAGGCGGTGGAAGATTAACTATCGAGGCAGCATGCCAAAGAACCCAGACCAATAACTCAATAGTCGAGACGACCGACCAGAATAACAATTTGATAAACACATTCATATGACCGCCTGACATTTGCCACGTCACACGGCGTCCACCGCTGCCGCAACGTCTAAATCTTGCCAATCTCCTCCTCCGCGGTCGTCGTCCGGTCTGTCCGCTAATCCGTGTCTCTCCGCAGCACAGACCCAAATCCCATCTCCGACCTCATCCAAAATCCACCAGCGCCAGTGCTCGCTCCTTCTCCATCAGTCCTAATGAATATCGCACACTGGACGACTCAAGCAGGACAGGACCAGGACACTGAGGACAGGACAAGACAGGACAGGACAACAGATGATGAGATCGACCAATGAGAGGGACGACGACGATGTGGAAGAAGCAAGGCTAACTCGCATCTGAAAATCAAGTCATTCGTCTCAGTTTTTTGCACTGGCAGCAATGCTAGAAAAAAAACCCAGAAGAAGCTCTGGGAGAAGACTCAATTACCAAAATGACTTGCAGCAATGGAAAAGCGAAACTGCAACATTAACAATGCACCACTACATTAACAATGCACCACTACATTAACAATGCACCACTACATTAACAATGCACCACTACATTAACAATGCACCACTACATACATATATGCATATACACAAAACAGCACCATTTTAAAAAGTACAATACAAGCCTAGGATCTACATAAATGTTAAACGTCAATATAATAAAGTTATTATAATTATCGTTGTCATCATAACAGCTATAGGCATTTCATAATCAGGAATTGGCCACCGAAGAGACAACTGACGCTAGTAATATGACAATCACTGCTTGCACATACTGCACAAAGCAATCCAAATACTGCACAATACTACTTACTACAAAAAGAGCAGCACCGCTTGTGTCTGCTCGTGGGATGTAAGGCACCCTTGTAATATCATGGCTGTGTTACGGCGCCAAAAAATTGTTGTAATTATTATTACTAATATTATTATTATTACTGTACAAAGCTACATACTGCAAAAGACCAATGATGCAAAGGGTGACTGAGTGGCTACTCATTGTAATGCTTGTGAGACACTGTGTGTGGGTGCCATTCTCTCTGAAGAGTTGGGTCTAATGACCTTTGTTCAGCATCAACCATCAATTGACAATTTGCAAGTAAACAGTGGCACTGGCACTTAATGAAGACCCAAAGAACAATAATATAAGCGCCTTCGTGAGGTTATTGTAAGGCGCTATATAAATGTTCATTTACATACAAACATACATACAATATTGTCAACCTACAATAGAGATAATTGCACAGTATAATGCATTATTAATTAATACAAAACATGCCCAACATCATTGTCTATTACTGGGATCATTCACAGGCATCGTTAATTAGCTGAACACTTGGTTCTTTGGCAAAGCATTCAATGACAGAAGCAAGATTACTGGAATATCAAAGCAGTTCCATTTTTACTAATTAGCCCTTCTGAAACTGGGGCATACATTAACCTTCCCCCCCTGGAAAAACCCCACGGACAAAACCCCCAAGGGTAGGATGTAAATTGCAAATAAGTGGTCATCTTCGGAACGGCTGTCCTAAGTTCAAAACACATCTGTTGGTCGTACACAAGTTGGATTGATGAAAAGAATTCTCACTAGATAAAAGTTGGATTGATATAAAATCATTTTTACTTAAATGGAAGCTGGTTTGATGAAAATGTTCTAACTTAAAATTGGAACTGGATTGGTGAAAAATACTGGTTATTTAAATAGAAGTTGGATTGATTAAAACAATTCTTGATATTTAAATAGAAGCTGGACTGATGAAAATTTAGAGACATCAATTCGCGACACAATAATGTGTCACAAAACACCAGAGCTTGAGAACCTCTGATTTAACTAATATTTAATGCCCACCTCTGGTGGTGAGAGCTTGGAACACTTCTTGAAAAAGAAAACTGTTGCGCCTCTGAGAAGCCCCTTGAAGAGGCGCTATATAAATGCATCTGATGAATAGTGGATCTTCTTCACTGCACAAATGTGCTATGCTCCAAATACTTCTGACAAGTGAACACCTCAACTGCAATATGAGGCCAGATCTTCAACCTGAAGCCCTGCCTTCTTGCCAGGTATGTACCTAGTACTAGGGAGTGGACCAGTGTTGCAGCACAACAGGCAATAAATCTGTTAGATCTGAAGTTTAGTAGCCATTTTCAGAGTGACAAGTGGCCAGTATCACTTGCAACTGAAGAGGGAGCAAGGTATGACCCCTGCTTTGGGTAGGCACTGCAGTAGATTAGTCAGTGCATTGTTGTTTACATACAAGACTTGTTACTGAGTTTAGACTATTCACAGACCACAACAGGTAATCAAATCCTGGTCAGTTAGGTTGTCATTAATCTGATAACACTGATTTCTTGATTCTAAGAAACTCAACTTCTCATTATTTTAGCAGACAGAGAAGAAAACTGTTTGAAATCCTCTTGCGCATCATCATCAACCGCATAATCATGTCTAAATGTAAAGTTAATTTTATTCTGTCTAACGATATGGGCTGAAAGCTCAAAGTTACAAAATGGCAGTCACGTAAATCCGCATGTACACCATTCAGAGATTGCACAAAGAAACTACATTGCATATGACCTTTCTGGTATAAATTCAGCCATTTTAAAAATCTTACAATGTTTCAAATCATTTCAATCAATTACCTTGAAATCTATCAAACTGACACAACTTTAATGAACAACAGACACAGAGGAAATGAATATAAATATTGTTTGTCCCAGTCATGCTACATGCCTTCAATGTGATCATAACAAAATTCTAAGCCCAACCAAAAAGTCCCATTCAGAAGTGTTATAAATGGAAGACAACTAACACAATAAGCAAACACAAAAGTACAACATTGAACAGCTTCTTAGGGGAAATGCATTTGGAGAAAGCAGAAATAAGATCACATGAGACAGCTGAAACAGAGGGGAGATGCCAGACCAGATGCCCAGACAAACACTGATGCTAAGAATAAACTCTAACCCCTCTAGAAAACTCCCACGTAATCATGCAAGTTCCCAGCAGGTTAATAGCAATTACATAGCACTGAGTTGGTCAGTTTTTTTAATCAGATTGAATTTAGCAGTACAGTATTCGAGCACGAGTATTAGTTTAGCAACATTATTTTTGATTTCTTTCTTATACAATCCCAGCTAATTCTTACAAGATAATTTTTAAGATTATCTCGCAACAGATTGCTGCATACAAAAGGCAGAAGTACCTTCTGCCCTTTGTATGCAGTCAATGTTCAGAAAAAATCAATAGTAGCGGTAATTGTATTCTGGCCGATCCTACAACTGTAATTGATGCTTTGAAATCATGAAAAGTCAATGGTCGGGTAGTTCTACTATATAAGTGTGAAAAACCTTCGCATTCAGTTATCAGCGATTTTTCAATATTCTTGGACTATTTCATATATCATTGCCAATCACCCATACAACACATTGGCTCAACGTTGTTTGTCAACTTCCTAAAACTTCAAAGGTCCCAGAAAACTTGAAGATTTACTATTGATTAGTCTAAACTTTGCACCATTTGCACACAAAGCTCTGGCAAGCCACAGAAAACTGGAATTGGTTTTTTGATGAAATTTCAAATTTCCAGTACATACATACAGGGAAGCACACAGTACGCCTCTGGCAGAGAACCAGACTGCCATGCCAGATGCCAGCACACTGCTGCAAGATGAGAATTTTTTGCATTGGAAATGTAAATCACCCATCATTGAGTAAACGAGAAAAGCCAGAGCATGGGAACCAAGAAGAAACGCCTCATGAGACTAGCGCCGGCTGGACGGCCAGAGTAGCAGTATCGCAGGCGGGACAGACAGGATCGTAGGTCAAAGCAAGGAGGCATGTCTGGATTGAGAATTTCATAATATTACTGCAAGAGACAAACGGTCTGTGAAGCAATGTATTTCAACCACCTTAATAAATGACTGACTCTGGTCGACATAGTATTTGAACAGTGAATCGAATAGTTAAAAAGATAGATTTACTGGCTGATTCAGCTCTGTAAATCAGTGCTAATTAAACTATTCTACATTGATATTGGTGTTGCTTCTAAAGAACATAATCCCTCTGGACATAAACACCCCGCCCATGGACAAAAGCTCCAGGGTAGGACATAAATATTCATGTAAAATTCCGATACAATTTTTGCACACGTAGTTTCACGACTAGACTATGTAGTAGCATCATATGCGATAAACTTCCAGCCTGCAGGATAGGGTCCGTAAATAGGGAAATGCGCACTGCTGCCCTCCTTGTAGGCCACATTCCCAGGTTTGACAGAGTCTCTGAGTACATGTGGGATGTACTGGTACTCAACTGGCTCCCTTACCCACAGCACACTGTTTACTAAACTTCTGCTTTGGTCCAGCGCTGTATTGAGAGTTTAGTCCCTCTATACTTGCTGCTTTCTCCACTCAGCTGTGCCCATGCTGCACCTGTTGGCTCCCAACTACTCTTGGTAAAATGAATAAATATTGGCCGCTCTGTCAAATTGGCACTATTCTTAAGACAGAGGATGGACTGGGAGCACTCCTGAGTCCTGAGTAGACAACCCTGAAGTGATGCCATATAACAAATTGCTGCAATAATTAAATAGACAACATAAACATTAGATTAAATAACTGCTCTTCCCTCAACTTTTGGCACCCAGGGGTCCGATTGCAACCCTTGGAGCGAGTTCTGGGGGTGCCTGCTCATTTGAATGTTCGTCTCCCTAAATTTGATCAAATCTCCAAGCTTATATGCAGTCCTGATGTTCGGTGTCCGCCACTGGCTCCCTGTTTAGTAGAGTATCCATTATAGGGTTTCCTCCATCGTCAGGCACAGTGTCCTGGGCAGCATGCTTGTTTTTCTTCTGTAGCTCTTTACTTTAGCTTTGATTCGCATGCAAAGCCATCAGACAGAATTGGGCTTTCTCCATTGTAGGTCTCTCTGTTTGGAATAGCCTACCCTTTGACCTGCATTGCCTTGCATAGGACTTGCATAGGTCTAACTCTGTTTAAAAACTACTCAAGACCTTCTCCTTTGCTGCTGCCTGGGCTGGGAACACGGTCAACACCTATAAATAGTTATCTAAATTCCATAGATGATAAATAGATACATGTGTGAGAAGAAATAAGTCACATGAAGAAATAGAAGGGAAAAAACAATTGAGAAAAAGTTGTTTAGGAATGACTGTCGTGGCCAAGTGTGCAAAGCGTGTCTTCAATGGATTTTCTCCATTTCTCCGATCTGCTGATCTGCGCAGCTGCCAACATTCCTGTAGCTACTTGATGCTCAGCTGTATGCCAGTAGCTGTTCACCCCTGCTGTGTGGAAGCACTCTACTTAACCCAAAGACCCAGTTGGCAGAGCAGAAATATAGGTCTTCCTCATGGGGTGGGGGGTGGGTAAATAAATGCTTCAAGGTGATATTTGTATACATGTATATATATATATATATAATAGATATACATATATGCAGTTCATTCAGAATCAAATGCAAAGGTGGAGAAATTCTCCGCTGAGAAGTACATTGATCAACTGGTTTCTTATCTGTTTCATATAATACATGCAATCATGCATCTCTTCCCAGCAGCACCAGTGTCATCTCTTCAAGTCTTAGATGGTAAGAAAGAAAGAGTACGTTACACAAAACTAAACTTCAATTCTAAATCCAACCCTGAAGCCACAATATGAAAATTTACAGTTTTTCTCCTTGAATGTGTGTGCCAGTGCTCACAGAACACAACTGCATAATGTTGGTGCTGGCAAGGGCAGATACAGAAATTTTCAATGTGGGGGGGGGGAAATTTAGGGTCTTGGGCCAGAAAAATGTTTTTCGTCTTGGTCATGGAAAAATCTGATGACCTTTTTTTCAGTCATCAGTCATCCTGGTCGGAGTAATGGCCTCTCTGGTATCCTGCTTTTCTCTCCTGCTGCATTGATCTAATGGCTTGTTGAAAGCAAATGGGGGGGGCCACGTCCCATGCACTTTTTAAATGGGGCCATGGCCAGATTGGCCCTGGATCCGCCCCTGGGTGCTGGTGTAATTTCACTACACTGTTCAAAGGGAACAACAGTTATGACTGATGACGAATTCTTCACAGGATGTTTTGGAAATCCATTCCATGTGTTACAATTTAAGTCAATTATTTCCATGACAAAGTTCTATTTCACCTACAGAACTTGCACAAGGTCTTAGAATAGAACCCAACAACAACAACCATGAAGGTTGTTTTTATCCTTGTAAATTACCGTTTGCAAGGTTTCCTTCGTTTTGCAAATTGCATTCTGGCATCTTGCCAAGCTTAATAATAAGCGCACCAATCCGTGGCCTAGAACCTGCTGTGAGCATAATGCAAACCAAACGCAATCTATGTCATGCCCTGCCATGTGCAATGAACCCAGACTTCGGTATCAAAGGCAGATGCTACCAGATGAAGAGATATGACATGAAAACCACAGCATTCACAATTCTCACCCAAAAAAACTTTCAAGAACGTTGAACTATACGTTTAAATCAGACATAGCAAGCAGCTTCTTTGTAACTGGCATTAAAATAATTATCATCAAAGAGATTTTAATTAATCTTAGTTTAACATTTGCTTAGATTCTGTATTAACTTAAAGTAATACAATTTACAATTTAAAGTCCTGATTTTGGTCCTTAATTCTCAAATGGGTCTTGCTCCGAAGTATCTGTGCGATCAGATACATCGCCCCCTTTCTGCCACTTCACTGCGTCCTCCTATAGGTCCTCTGATCGGCATGACCTCTTTGTCCCCGAGTCAGGACCACCATGGCTCAATTCAGATCATTTGCCTGCATTGGTCTCTCCCTATCGATATGCTTCCCCCATCAGTTCGCTCTGCCATCCTCGTCTTTCTCTCCTCTGAAAACTTGCCTTTTTTCTCGGGGTTGAACGCACTGGGAGCGCTTCTGAAAGGTTCTTGCTGCAAGAAGCGCTTTACAAATGGTCAGATACAATATAATACAATAACTTAAATTACACATATCAAGCATAGAGTGTGCGATAGTGTGTATAGCTTAGAATGCTGAACTGTCAGTTGAGAGGTCAGAGGATTAAAGCGTAGCATAAATTTCTTCAAGATCCCTGCTCCATTTGCATCCCTAATAACTATAATGATCAGTGGGAAGAATAGGAAGCAAGGGAGAGGACTGGGCACCCAAGCAATGTGCTAACGCTTGAAAATGAAGTCAAAAAGACTTTGTATTCATGGCTGCCTCTTGTGGCCACCTTAACAGAAGTCTTGCTTCTCTTCTTCATATGTCAAATACATCACCAATTGTACATAGATCTTGTAAGGTCAATTTAAGATGCTTTGCCATCTCACAATCTTAATAAATCATATCAATCCTCCCACTCTCTTAATTTACTAGTGTATCAGTGTAACCTTCATCTCAGAAGTAAAATCATTTAATATAACCTACATCCCAGATGTAAAATCATTCAGTAACACCTACATCTCAGATGTAAAACTATTTAGTGTTACCTACATCCCAAATCTAAAATCATTTAGTACTGCATTCCAGAAGTAAAATGTGCATGCTCTCTTTTAACAACACAAACTATACTAATCCTGATACATAGATACACAGAAGAACTCCCACAGTATCCTGCATAGTCGTGCAAAAAATAACTCAATCACAACATTGCAAATTGCAGCTCAGGGAGAAGAAACTGTTTACCAAAACCAGTACAAGAAATTTGCATAAATTTAAATAGGAAATCAATTCACAATTTTACTGATGTCATAAAACAATTTAAAATGTTTTCGACATGCACATTATAGCATCTCATTAAATATGCACACACTTGACATCTCTTCACTGTAGGTCATTCTCTTAATTTGTAGTTAATTAGTTGTAAACTGTTCACTGTAGGTCGTTCTCTTAATTTGTAGTTAATTAGTTGCAACAATGTCTTAGACCACCATGTGCAGTGAAATGAGCAACAGTAAGTGAGAAACTGACTTAAAAATAATGTAAGTTGGTTGAACAACTTCTCAGTAATATTACTTGAATAAGACCAATGTTTTCCTCAAATATCACAGCCTATAAAAATTTCGTTTGTTGTACTACGCCATATATGATTATATGTATCTCAAATGTGATGACATTAAAATGGTTAAATAGTGATGTAAATTAGCTGAATCCTTGAAAGTGCGGAGACAATGCGATGAACATCAGACAAAAATCAAATAAAAGAAAATAATTAGACAGAAATTTAAAAAATAAGGTTACATATAATACATAAAATAAAACAAAAATAAAAGTGAATGTTTTTTAAAGGGGATTTTTTCTGGGAAAATCTGCTTGGAACAAACTTTTCTACAAATCTCCTGTGATTATAGTAATATTTACTGAGAGATCATTCAATTCAGCCTAACAGGTAAGAGCATTGGAATGAATAGCAACTGCAGGTTTATTACCAAAATACTGTTAACACATTTAATGTCTTGCATTAATTAGTAAGTGCATGACAGAGGCAAGTCAGTTACATAGAAGCAAAAATGGATGTTGTCAGTCATTACTTTTCAATGTTCTTTCTTTATCTGATGCAACTGACTAACAGCTGATTCAGCACAGCTGTAAGACATTATAATGAGCACTTTTCTAGAATGCGTTTGTAATTTGACCTTCAATTAGTTTCAATTAGTTTCAGAATTTCAGATTCTCTTCTTGCTATCGACTCATTGTAGTAACGGAACATTCATATTCCATGAGTGATTTGATGACAGCTTCAGTCTTCTCATATCAAAGGATGTCTTCTATCACCTGGACTACTCACTGACGAGGTGTTCCAAGCAAGCAGCAAAACAGCAGCTGATGAAGATGAAACCAGTTCATGAAGTTGCTTGTCATCAAGATATCCATATCTATCTCTGCCTCTGAATGTTTCATCTCTGCAACACTCTTCAAAGTCGATTCCACTACAGAACTCATCATCGCTGCTCTCATATAAAAAATTTCATCATCAGAAATCTTGTTGGAAAATAGAGAAAGAGGAACTATGTATATAATTTCATTCACTGAACAATATTATTTTGCTTATTGAAGAATATTAGTAAGCTGGTAGAACTAGCTCTGATTCAAGATATCACAAAAGGTTTTGTAGACTTTTCTTCCCATATCAGCCAGTTGCTATAGTTTTAGTTGTTTTTGTTTCTCTGCAATTTCCTTAAATTCACAAGCATTGCATGAGGATTGCGAAGTATATTCATAGGTAGATATTCATTCTTGTCAGATAAACAATTCAATTTAGCTTGGATTATTTAGATTACCTGTTTTTGTTTGGCTCATCTCAAAGTCTAATCTTGTGAATAACTGTTGTTATTTCTCAACAGATCACATGAAAAGAGCAAAATATTTTTCATTCTCATGGTCAGGGAGGAGAGTGGTCAGAGGGTAATTTTCATGTTCCATTCTCATGTTCAGACTCATGTGGGGTAGTCAACTAGTCATGGCATGATCTGTAAGTTTTCAAACAGCCTTCTTCTTCAGAATGTTAAAACATGGATCATGCATGAACAATACTTATTTAAAATAATTTTCGTTAATCAAGGACAGACAAAACTTGCTGCCAGTGGAAAGACCTTCACTGGGATTATATGGTCCCACACAATTTTATAACCATCCTAAAGAACCTGTATGTCATACAGGTCTAAGAGCTGTGCATGGTACTTGTAAGCTGAAAGATGCCACTACATCAAAGCTCAGGATTTCAATAAAAAAGACCTAAATCCTAGGAAGAGATTCCAAATACATCAGTTTACATGGGATAAGTATGTCGAAGAATTTGCTTCACTTCCTCTCTTCGATCAAACAAAATTTATGCTTTCTTTCCGTATAGGAGTAAACATCGTATCTCACTATTCAAGCTTTCCTTTCTAAGTAGCTCTTCCCACATAGCTATTCAGGTAGAACCGCATGCCAATGATAGTTATGGCATATAATCAGACAATAACATTCCACAATACCCATAAAGAACAAACACTGTATCACAGCCATAACAAACAAGTCCTAGTCAGGGCAATTTCAGAATACATGTATTCTCCCGATTTGGCTACAGAAAAGAAGTTTCGTGAAATTCTTACATGCACGACAGGATGATGTCCATCTCCGACGTATTCCATTCAGGCTCCAGCGCGTCTGTAGGAATGCAAACCATACACGAAAGTCAAATACCATACTGGAACTGCTGCTCTACTCAGAGGAAAAAATTAACCAAAGATAGCACAAGCAGGTGAGAAGTCAAAGCAGGCAGAAGATCTGAGGGAAGAGAGGTGTGAATACCTGGATGCTTGGCTGGCGGAAGCCTTTCTGTGGTGGGGTCTGATGTATGGCTGAACAGCCTGCGCACTGTATACATCTTAATATATCTTAATAGGATATACTGTACCCAGACTGGATCTCACAGATCTAATCCTAGTTTGGTTGTCACTGGCATCAACAACATGGTGGATTTGATCCTGCAACTCTCCGGCTGCAAGGCAACAAACATAATCACTACACCATCGCGCCCCACAAAAGCTGATCCATGGGCTTAGTTTTAAGCCGTGCAGCCGGAGGGTTGCAGGTTCAAATCCACCTCAAGCTGCCATGTAGGATTCTTGGGCAAGTCCTTCACTCGCAATTGCTCGGCACTTCTCTGATTCAGTGTCTGTGCTTTAGTCGGGAGCGCTAGTGTAGAAATCTTGAAGGGGCGCTATAAAAAGTGTGCATACATACATACATACATACAGTATAGCTATTTTTCTGTCAGCTAGAAGACTTAAGGTCAGACAGAATCCAAATACATATTGAAAATTAGGTCAAATCCTTCCCAATTCCTAATTCCTTAAGACTTATTTTAAATTTAAAGCCACAGAAGGCAGGCATTAATAGTCACTTGGGTATTTCACACGCTAAGCCTAGTGTATGGATCAATAATTTTGTTTCTTGTCATGACTTTCAGTCATAAAAGGCCCCAGAAACTTGGCATTTATGACTCGTGGCCACTAATGTGACCTGAATATGACTCTGGGGAACTTCAATATCAGGCACAATGACAGCAATATGTCTTTGCCTGTCAGCATCTCCAGTCCTACTTAAGTTTCTGAGCAAGTCGTTTACCATGGCACACAGATCAAATCTAATGCCATTAGAAATCAAAAACATATTCGAAGTAAAGTATAAAAAACTGACACTAGTCAAGACATGAACACATATCATCACAGCACACACATAGTAGCGAAGTAGCAAATTTTTATAGAAACAGGAAACCACTCGTGGGTAACCAGCCCAGCAAACAGTCGTCCAATGGCAGACCCAGGAAGATCTATGAATGGAGAGAACAAGCAAACTCACATGTTTGATGTCTGACATAAGCAGTTTTTACGGTATGGAACATATAATCAAGGATCTAATCAAAAGCATCATTACAGATTAGGAAGGAAGTGAGACGAAGTTACACGTGTACCACAGCTGTACACCAACCCTGCATAAACTAAAAACATTTTGGCCAGGGTAAAGTCAGGCACAAGTGAGACTCCATTTCTCCTAAGGAACACACAAATTTACTTCACACTTGGGCAAAAACAGTGTCACGTTGATGGCTAGCCAAGTATAAGCAAACCAATCATAAATTGCTTAACAGGAATTTGCTTAGGCTGCACTACACACATGCTCAATTATAGCCAAGAACAGTTAACAGTTCTAAGCAAAGCTTGACAAATATTGGCAATTAAAGTGCATGTATTACAACACCATACCACATTCTTAGGAAACTTAACACTGTATAACAACTAAGGTGTGTTAAAACTTAAAAGTGACTGGAAACCAATGCAGCAACTTGTGGTAACTATTTATATTTTGTATTTTCATATTTCATACAAAATATACAATTTTCAGCTAACTAGACATCATGCATAGGAGTTCTGAGGTGTGAACAAGAGCGTGCAAAACTTCAAACACCATAGCAGGACAAATAAATAAGCCCGTGCTAATCACAGCCATGCTGGTAATTGCTGCGTTGTTCCATTCAGTTGCCCACAGTTGAACTGCTTTGCCAATTTACTTCCATAATTATCTTTTATATACTATAATCACGCTAACCGCTGTAATCAACTGTTTTTACCATTAAGTATCATCAGAAAAGTCCCACAGAAAGTTCATTTTGGTTCATTCTATCAATCTCAGCTGGGACGATCTATTCTCCCAGCTCTGTACATACCAGAGTGTAGAAGGCTATATATAGATCCAATGGTTCATTCACAGAAAATTTTTAAACTGGTATTTAAACTGCTCAAAATAATTCTATAATTATCTACATAATTATTTCAGCCTATACAACCCTAACACAATTATGGAAGTCCCTAACCACAGTCCTACCCTAACCCTATAATTTTAAATTAATAGCTAAACACATGCAATGCCATTGCACACATGTGCGTGCATGCGTGTGTGTGTGGTCTGAAAGGTTGATTCAACTCTGTTCAGCAAAGGAAATTGATATTGCAAATGAAATCCCCAAAGGCACAGAGTGAAGACAGTATAAACATACTGACTGACAAGTTTGACAAATTGAGACCAAGATTCTTGAATTGAGACCTACTGCCCCTAAGGCTAGTTCAGACTGTTCTATTTATCACCATGCCTTCTGTACTCTGTACTTAGACCCAATGGAGATACAGAGACTAAGCTGCAAGTAACCTTTAGACTTTTCAATAGAAAACAGTAGCCTGAAACTTCTAATCTAATTATAGTCACAAAGCAGGTTTCCATGGAGGGCTTCGGAGAGCAGAGTTCTCTTACAAAATGATAAAAGATATGCAATTCATCACCAATCTTTTATCAGAATTGCACAGCTAACCCATATATGCCACAATAAAAATAGTCCAGAAAAATTTTCATTCAGCAGTATGATAAAAGAAAATTCTGAAACTGGTAGTTCTACGCTAATGTGTGTCAAAAACTAGTGGGCACGCAGGCAGCGCATACCACAAACATGAATGACAGCACAAACATGAATGACAGCTCTGTTTATCAGTATATAATATGTCTTCTAATTTTATCCATTGCCTGTTGCATTAACTTATTCATAGCCTGTTATATTAACCAATTCTAAACTATGCTGTACAAACACAAATGGACCAAAAACTACTCTAATATATACATGTATAATTGTCTATGTATATATATATATATATATATATATATATATATATATATAAATGCACCAAATTTCAACTAGGGCTGCCAACCGTCCCGGATTCGCCGGGACAGTCCCGGAATTGACCCTGTGCGTCCCGTGTCCCGGATTGATCCCAATTTGTCCCGGAATTTGCTGTTAAGACCCACATTCCACAATATTGTTCTTATTTTGCACACTAAGCTTAATAGATTGTTCGATGAAGTTGACGTTGTTGACTGAACATCAAATGTTGGACAGCGCTGGGTTGAAGTCTTCAAAACTTTACAAACCTCTGACACTCAGTATAGTATATTTTGTCCTTCGTAGGCCTACTCTCATTCCGTTTTAATGCTTTTTGCGAGAGGGTTCAGCATTATGGACGACCTGTTGTCTAACAATCGCAATTAAACGTAGCTGAGCATCGACCTTGTAAAAGCAGAAATGTTAATAGGCCTAAGCATGAATTTTGACATGACATGTGCTATTTTCTACAACTTTGTGACCAGTTTTCACTGTGTTCTGGAACTGCTTAAGTAGTTTGGGCTAAGTTCTGCTGTTCGGCCCCCAACCTAATAATTTAATAAATGACATTAAATTTTGTATTCTGCATGCGTGATGTCGCCTTATAAATTATAGGCTAACTATGAAAATCGCTTGTGCTGGGCTCATGTAAGTCTGATTACTTTGGTAACTTATACGTAGACCCAATTAAGTTACTGGAACGTACATTTATTTTAAAAAATCCCTCCTTGAGGTCGATTGTAATCCTAAATTTAGGCTACTTATCCTCTGACAATTTATCTACAAAATTATTACCTAGGCCTACTATTATTGTAGATTTTAGGTTATAATTTAGAGCGTAAGCTTATAATTGGACTGACACAACATTTTTTACAGTAGGCCTATGCGGTTACACAATGTGGACAGTGTAAATTGGTAATGGCATATCGAGTGACAGCGGGCGTCCCGGAATGACAAACTCAAAAGTTGGCAGCCCTAATTTCAACTGTTTTCAGGGGGACTGCTAAACAAACCACCATGTCCATGGAAGCTTCACTACCACAAGAAGTGCTATCTACTGCATCAACCCATACTGATGCTGGAATACTAACAAACCATTTTCATTTTCCTGTCACAACTGAGGATTTCATTAAGGACGATCACCTTAAAACCTCACTTCATTATTTATCTATAATATTAAACGTGCATACAGAGAGTCACTTCGATCTGACAGACTAATTGGCCGACTTAACTCGTTTCCCTCGCCCACTCAGTTGTTAACAGAAATGTCCAAAACTGGAACAGAAACAAGATGTGACACAGCCAACACCACTGAAATCAAATCACTGATAGGCCAAACAGGAAGTGAGTCATCGTCATTTCGAACGCTCACTGATTGCTCAGCAGATCGTGATTGCTCTGATTTCACGAAGGATGTTCAATTGCAGCTTAGCACACACACACACACACACACAGCCATTGCTCACTTATTGCTCAGCAGATCGTGATTGCTCTGATTTCATCGAGGATGTTCAATTGCAGCTTAGCACACACACACACACGGCCATCCCATCGTGTGGCTGATGATCGACCACAGAGGCTTCATATTTATTCTCTGCTGGGACATCGCGTTATGATCCACACCACCTGATCCATACTCTCGTGTCCGTAACCACCGACTGCAACTGCTCGCGATTTTACACTACATGCCACAACTTAAGAAGCGAAGAAATGGCCGCTCGTCAAATGAGTATCACAAATCTTATGCCCTTAATAATTTACAAATTGCTGACAGAATGCAGAAATAACTGTCTACAGGTGTAAGAATGTATGGATACTACCACACAATGAAAGGCAGTATTAAAGTAATATTTAACAGAAAAAGGCGCCCAGAGTAAGTAAGTAAGTAAGAATAGATTTAATTCTCAGTAGCAAACCGTAAATATTCCGAGTTACTTGTAAACAATATTATATACGTGTATATTGAAAGACAAGAATAATCAGAATATAGCACACGAATAAGAAACATTCTTCGCATTCGATTGTCACCTCCGGGAGGAATCCATCATGACCAGAGATCAAGTCTTACACACTTCAGATGTCAGCTTAGTCAGGCTTCTGCCAACCTACAAAGTTTGCCTGATCTCAGACAGCTTGGGTATATACAGCCAAAGCAAAATAACATGCTTAGAAATTCAACAAAATGCTTTCTCAATCAGAGAAAATCTGTCTAGAACAGTATTTCGTGTGATCTGCAATTACTGCTCTCATCTACCATTCATGCTGATCAGCATTTCCAGCAACTTACATATTTTTTCTTTTTTGTCTGGAATACAGTCCTGCGACAGGCAGCTACTTTACAACCAATCAGGCTTGCTCAGGTATAGCTAACTACCCTTGGCCTAAACTGAGCACTCTTAAAAACTGAACAAAGTCAACAGCATACAGACTGCATACCACACAAAACCTTTAAACAATCCTGATGTTGTCTAAAATATTCTTGAAAGCAAAGTTAAGTAATTATGCAATTTCATTTATGGTAACAACCTCAAAAATTAACTATATTTAGGCCAAAAAAAAATAATGCTGTGTTTCCGGTAACAGAGCTCTAAAAAATTGGGTAGGTAGGTCGAAAAATATTTTTATGTTGGAAAAATATTTTTATACAGTGACTATCCGAAAAATTATACCCAACTACTCTTTTTTGCATAAAGGTACACGCTGCAACAAAGTACGTGTTCTAAGCAAGTATAAACTGCCTATTTCCCGACTGTCTGTACCTAAAATTGCTCTAGAAAACAATTCTATTAATTTCATTTTGTTGATATCTTTTCTGGCAAGATAAAGTGGGAAGGGAAGGGGAAGATGAGTGCGAACAAAACATCACTGCCAGGGGTCGTTCCAGACTGGCCGAGCCAGTGGCTAGTTACACCTAGAGGTTGCTAGATTTATTTTCCCTAGTCACTGTTAGAGGTGGCGCAAGTGAAAATGATAAGGCTAGAGGTTTCTCAAGACTGGCAACCAGGAAGTACTTAGGCAGGCGTGAAACTCTAAGTCACTGTAAATAAAAAAATTTGCATAAAATTTTCCGAGTCGCAACAATAAAAGTGAGTTGTCGGGTTACCGGAAACACAACATATTTGTGGCCTAAGATCCAGCTATATACGGAAGGCAATGTCGCCGTATTATGTCAAAAAAAAATTGGGAAAACATTTTTTTTTAATAAATTTTTTTTTTTTGCTAAAATTTTTTTTACAAAATTATTTGAGTCGCGGCGATAAAAGAGGGTCGGTCGGGTTACCGGAAACACAACATTATTTTTTTTGGCCTTATATAACAAGATTGATATATTTTAATTTTCTTAGTTTTCAAATCAATATTATTTTCTATATTAACTTTTAATAAGTTTCACAGCATATTCAAGCAATTGCTTTACATCACATCCAAACATCTTTGGGAGGTACATGTATACCAACTGCTTAGAGGCAATTATACCTTAAAAATAACTTGTGCACTCATTAGCAGTCAAAAGGCAAGACACTTTTATTCAAGAACACTTGGCTCATAAACTGATTCAGTAGCTATCATATCCTATGGGATTATATCATATTCTATGGGGTTATATCATATCCCATGGGATTATAGGATACCTGCAGATTTCCTAGAACTGCTCCAGAGAATAAATTTGAAGGAAGTCTTCACAGTGCATGAAAACATTATGCATATTGTACATGTCAAATATAAGTTATTGATATAAATAAAAACAACCACTGTCTCTAATAATCTGACTTTTTGAGTGTCATGTGACGATCCAACAAACAATAAACATAATTTATTTATTTATCTCTCGCATATGCTATAGCGCCCTTTCAAGACTCTCGAATCAGACGTGCTCCCAACTACAGAACGGACACTGAATCGGAGTTTCACGCCGAAGCACCTGAGCAATTTAGCGAGTGAAGAACTTGCTCAAGGTCCCTATACACAGCGGCTTGAGTAGATTTGAACCTGGAATCATACGGCTCCATGGCACCGAACCCACCACTACACCAATACGCCCCATGATAATTATTATTGGGTAAATGCTGGAACTATAAGACTAAGTGCTTGCAAACAAAACTTTGCACATATGAAACAAGTTCTTATAAAGACATGCACTCTGACAGACGTTCTTACACGGATAGAGGCTCCCTTAAAACAGAAGTTCTAAGGGGAACTGAGGCTCCAATGGATACAACTTAGGCCAACTGTCCCTGAATGGTGTATAAAGACATAGAAATATTCACTCCTACAGAGACATACATAGGCATTGCAAGAGACAGATCTATGCTATTTAGGGATGTAGGCTCCTCTATAGGTACAAATCTTATGGGGATAGATGCTCTTACAGGGAATCAGACTCTTACAGGCATAAACCTTCTTTACGAGCCTCTAGATGGACGCTCTTAATATGACAGAAATTTTTATGAACACTGAGACAATTTTATGGAAAGCAACTCTCGTTGGAACTTGGTATCTATAGGCATTTTGGCTGAGTCTGTTTATAGGCTTAAATAGGACAGCAAATTTTATGCTGCACATTCAATGGCAATATTTGCATTTGAGGTCAATTGCCACGTCCTTCCAAGGTCATCAAAACTGCCTGCTCATTACACTGTAGGACTCTACTGTAGGCAAATGTCACCATTTTGAAAGTAGAACTGCAACAAGAATCAAGCTGGTTAGGAAATTAACCACCTATCACTTCACATGCAAGAACAGTACTGGAGAATTATCAACACTAGACGACTGACTTCTTAACAATAACATCTCATGCCACTGCGAAAAAACTGACTTTCAGCCGAGTCTCTTGAAATTAAATCAGACACGGCAGCAATGTGGGGCGTGGGGGTGTAGTGGGTATGTTCGTTGTCTTGCTCTCGGAGGGTTGCAGGTTCGAATCCATCACAAGCCACCTCGTAAGGACCTTGGGAAAGTCCTTCAATCACAATTGCTCAGCGCATCAGCGTGAAATTCCAATTCGGTGTCCGCCAGGGCTGTAATCAAGGGTATACGCGGGTATACAGCGTATACTCACCTCCGGGAAAAAACGGCATCGTATACTCACCTCCCGAAAAGTAGGGTATACGCAGGAAAAAAGCAGGGTGCACCGTACACGCAAGTAAATCAGGCGCGCACGGCTGTTTAAGATGGTTTTTTGGGCCTGACGACTAAAAAAAAAGGTTGTCAGATTTTTCAGACGGCAAAATGGAAGAAATTTTCCCGAGATCTGCGTGTACTCGCCTCAAAATTTACTAGTACAGCCCTGGCGTCCGCGCTGTAGTCGGGAGCGCTTCTGAGTCCTGAAGGGGCACTATAACAAGTGCACATACAAATACAAATAAACAAACAATGCACTGAATGCCTCCAGCTTCTTTATTTTGTTGAGAATGAAGATTGCAGAACAGCTTCCTACACACTTGCAGGCCACAAAGACTTTCAGCTTTTTAAGGTCATTTGTGAGCTTAAGCTAGTAAACATACACTGCAGTGGATTATGGCAGCTAAAGTTCATATGCTTTGATGGACCAAGAGTTGCCTGTTATTTTAACCCCATGCCTTTTCAAAGCCCTAATACCCAGACCTAAGGATTTCATGAACCTCATCTGTTGTGCAGGCAGGGAGCAATCATTATTGCTCAACTGTCTATTTACAAAGTGCTATAAAGGACCTGTGAGAGGCAGCAAGGCCCACTGGAGAGCCATTGAAGAGTTGTTAGCAAACACAACAAGTGTGGAAATGCAGACTGCAGGCAACATCAAAGGCCATTGTATCTGTATAATTTCCCCCCCCATTGTCCCAAAAGAACAGCTTAATCATGCCTGTGATAAAGACCTAACTCTACAAGCACTTCACTTTCTAACCATGCAAGCAACAGTCTACACCAGCATTCTCAAACTGTGTTCCATTGAAACCTAGGGTTCCATGGCAAAGGTTCCGTGAGGGAAGACAAGGGTTCTGTGAGAAAATTAAATAAAGTCTCACATATTCCTTGCATTATACTCCACAGTAAATTGGCTAAAAGTTTTAAATTAATTTTTTACATGAGCCATTTTGTATAAAATCCAATTGTATAAAAGAATACTCATTATTCAGTCATTCATAATTAATAACTATGCTATTAATTAAACCTATTTATTTGTTCATTTTGCAAATGATATACCAATACCAGTATTTAATATGTCTTGTTTGGTTTTTGATCTGGGCTCCACCAAAAAATTTCAGATCCAAACTGCTCCATGGAAAACAAAACGTGTGAAACACTGCCCTGTACTAAGGTACCATGTTACAAGCCTACATCACGTACCACACGGCCTAGTCCAGAGGTATCAAAGAAGGGACCCATGGGCCATTTCTGGCCTACTCACAATGTTTATCTGGGCTATTGAGCCTTCTCTAAAGACTACACAATTGAAATACGAAAGAAAATTATTTCAATCTTTTTATCTCAAGAATTATTTAGAGTTTTGTTTTATATGATGTTCATGACTATTATTGAAAACCAAAATCAAGATTTGATAAGTCTAATTTAATTTGACTGCAGGTTAAAGTAAAAATGCATCATTTAAGATTTAGTTTTGCAAAAGTTTTCCAAGGGCAGACTCACTAAGCCCTCGCCCATGCATATCCCATCCTAGCCACATTTTGCTTAGGTACCTTCAGCACCCTGGCCCACCACTTGCTGGAAAATATTGCTACTGATGGCCCATGAAAAAAGGTTTGCCACAGGCTCTGACCTCATCACATGAAATCCAGTCTATTGTCTTCTATGCCACAATCATCAAAATGACAAAGGCATCAAGGCACAGAGACTGATGTTTGCTTTACCGTCCCATGTGAATTCCAATTGGTCAGAGATTCATGCAACAGTTAGTCTTTGGTTGGTGAGCAAGTTGAAACCTAGAAAGTTCAGACCTGGATTATGTCAAACAAGAGATAAAACAAAAGAATCTGGCAGCAAATTCTAAGCCTTTGAACCAGCATTGAAATCTGTTAGAACTCTGTGTGCGGTGGATGCTGAGTGATGACGAATCCTAATGATATTATAATTCAGCCACATAAGGAAAAACACCTGAAAATGCTTTCTGGCTATTTCACTTAAACAAAACTGACATCTAAACCCAAATGTGGTGAGGTAATGAAATGCATAGCACTGTACCCAATCTACATCAATTTCAGCCACGAACAAACACCAAAGCAGGTCCCAATTCCAAAGAAATGTACTGCCTGCCATTGTGTGGTATGAAAACATGGACATTGTATTATAAACCATATACTTATAGAATGACTCCAGGATTTATCTTGACCAATATTATACATAAGCTTTCTCTAACTGAGAGTTTTTTTTATCATAACTGAGACTTGCCATCTATTCAAGATTGCATTTCTCTGGCAGATATGGGTCACTCAGTTGCCACCAAACAACAGGTAAGCACTAAGATTCCGCCATCTATAACCTAATCAATGAAACCGCACATTCTGCACAGCTTCAAAAGCTGACAGGTAGATCCACAAGAAGTCCTCATCCCTGGAACTGATAATAATAGCATTAGGAGTCTAATCATAGACTCCTTAGACTGACTCTAATCTTATCTAAACAAGTCTGATCACAGATCATATAACTAACAGCAAATAAGCCAAGTAATTCAAACAGATGAGGAGATGCAGGTAATGCCTTTCCAACAAACAGAAGTCCATGTCATGACTGTGTAACTTCAGTCACTCAGTTACCCAGCAAAGATTATCTGCACCCATTTGTCAGTTGTATAGGCTAGAACACCATCTGTTACTTATCAATGAAACAACCAGGGACCAGTGCCTAGGACGGTCCAGGAGGGCCAGTAAGAGCCACAGCCTGAAGCCAAGTTTAGACAGTTATAGACACACCCAGCATGAAAACAGATTTCAGCTTTTCTAGATAAACTTGAAAATAATCCATCAGAACAGAGGCCAGTTATACAGGCAGGTCTTGCAAAGACATACATACAGAAAGAAAAACACAATCAGACACAACCTAAGATTATCTTAAATCAGAACCAAGTAAGCCGCTATTATCTGGGCTGATTTTTTCCAAAACAATTTGAACACAGAGGTTCAGCAAATGAAGAAATTTGAGACTGTATTCAGCACAACATTACTCCCTCTGGATCTCAGGTCTTACCAATTACCAGCACTAAATGATATGTATAACACTCTGAAGCCCTGCTCTCTGTTCTAACTAATTCAATGCCAGCTATTCAATTCAAAATTCAAAAGACTCTTGCCCTTCCTATCAAAAACAGCATAAATTATCTGATCCAGTGATACTTCATTATGCTGATGCCTGTATGAAATAAGTCGATAACTCAAGGGGACTATCTGTTTGCTAGGATACCCCTTTACCTGTCTGTCTGCTGCACTGTGTATCTGTGCATGGCACTTTGCGTCTATCCCTGTCTATCTCTGTCATCAGGCTGATTCCACTGCAACACATTAGATTTGTTCTGTATTTTTAAACTGCATAATCTTCTAAGATATACCAGACAGCCACATTTTGTTTTTTATGCCTGGGATCATCTAATGTAGTCAATTATCAGGCTACTATAACAGTTATTATTGTTCAAGCTCTTAGGTTACAATTATGGGTTCATTCCGTTCAAAAAAATACCTCTAGGCCATGAACTCATATTATATGTACACATAGATATACATATATATACACAAATATATACCCGAGTCTATCACTAGGCTAATGTAACAGTGAATTCACTTGGAAATTCACTAAGTGCTTTCCAACACATCATCTGTCTCAACATAGTCAATTATTCGAATGTGCACTGGAACCACAAAAAATTATACTGGTACACATAGTTATTCATTCATTCATTCATGCACTGCAAACATTAACATGACACCATTTCAAGACACCTATACTCGGATATCAGCTGTGCATTACATCATCAGCTTAAAAGCATTTAAAACATCAAGAGGAACATTAAATTGATCCCAATCAATAAATTGATCATTCAAACAATCAATCAGTCAGTCAGTCAATCATTTTTCATTTGTTCACTACATCCAGCTGACATAAACGCTACTGTTCACAGTTCAGTCGTCAGTGCTAATTCATTCATTCATAGGAGGAAGTTTTACACCACGGGCAGAATTTTTCCAACTATGGTCTACGTCATATGGAGAGACTCATATAAACTAATGGATACCACCGATAAAATCCACGACTGTGGGAGTTGATCACATGTGAGCCAAGAAATGATTCATTAATATAATAAGGTCACATAGAAAATGCCTTACTAAACAGCAGTTCTAACTAGGCAGTGAACCAAAGTAAAAACTGGGTCGGATTTTTCCAGCAGCTCTCCCTATACTATCTGTGAGTGTGTCATAAACAAACATTCTAGATTTTTGTCTGTAGCTGGTCAGAAAACAATAATCACACGCAATGATTTGTCTAAATCACTACATAATGACCATGATTAGACTATGATTAAGCAATAATTTGTCTAAACCACTACATAATGACCATGATTAGACTATGACTAAGCAGTAACGTTTCTGCATACGCACAATCTAATCTAATCTTCATTCTCTTTCATCATCATATTTATTTTTTGCAAGAATAAAGTTCCAACATTTACATTTTACTGTTGCTAACCCTGACAATCTGAGAATAACATTGAAGTAAAAGATAAGGATGAAAGTCTTCACTGACCAGGACAATCTGAGAATAACATTGAAGTAAAAGATAAGGATGAAAGTCTTCACTGACCAGGACAATCTGAGAATAACATTGAAGTAAAAGATAAGGATGAAAGTCTTCACTGACCAGGACAATCTGAGAATAACATTGAAGTAAAAGATAAGGATGAAAGTCTTCACTGACCAGGACGTAAATAATGGGATCAGTAAAACTCAATGACCAAACAGATAGCACAAGATCATACAGAATGAATGCGAACATTACCGAACCACCGCTATAGTGTGTGGCTATGTAAAAATTATCCAATCCATATCAGAGATAAACCAATCGTAATCGTAATCTCCTTATTTCTAAAGCGCCACTGGAAAGCCAAGCGCGGGGCACCGGCTTATTCACGAGCGCTGCGTTGAGTTAGGAGGGTTGTCCGTGAGAGTAGTCCGTGGTGGTCCGGGTCGAGTTACCATAGGATCAGGATCAAATGCGTTGAGTCAAAAGGGTTGTCCGTGAGAGTAGTCCATGGTGGTCCGGGTCGAGGTACCGTATGATCAGAGGTGTGGAACAGCTACTAAGGTGGGTGTCGTCTGAGCCGGGAATTGGAGGGTGGTGGATCAGGTGAAACAGGATAAGAGTTCTTGAACAGGAGTGTCTTTAGTTTCGAGTGAAAGGCCCGAGGTGTGATGGATAGAGGAGCCTGAGGAAGGTGATGGTGTGGAGTAGGAACTGAAAAAGATCGGAACTCAGCAGGCAGATCATGTATATAACATGTATATAAACTAAGAGCTCTAAATAACCATTACTATTAAAATTCTTATAACCTAAAACTGAACTACTAATAAACTAATTTGTACAACTGAGCCAAGGCTTCAAGAGGGCAGGTATACTAGCACACAGCCCCATCCCCGCCCCCAGACTCACCCAAGAATAACCATTGATTGTATGCACAAGTTCCCAGTATGGTAAACCAGCCCGGACATGTTTACAGCCTTCTTGATATAATGCAAACACTTCTGACCCTTTCCAACATTTGCTTAGTCCACATTGCTCACCATAGAACCAACATTAGTAAAAATGACAAATGAAGCTAGCTGTCATTCTGCTGCTACTACGCAGGAAGCTGGTCAAGCAAACAGCAGCAGCACCAACACAAGTCAGTATCAGGTTATTCGCTCAGAGTCACAGTCTCCCAGAACAACACAGTCTGTAATCATTAACTGGACTACTGAAGTAACAGATGTAAAAAACGCTGAAAATAAAATAAAAAACGGAAAAAGTCAGTTTTTTCCACACAAAAAAACGGAAACGGAAAATAATATGCAGGCCTTTGTTACATCTGACACATCATTTTAAGCTTAAAAACCTTGCAAATGCAAGTTTATCTTAATCTGCAAATAACACAACTTTATTATTATGCCAAAATTAATTGGTATAAGTAACATTAATTTACCACAGTTATTATTTCTTATAACATTGGTTTAATAAGAAATTCAGAAAAATTACAGGTATTGAAATCTTTTCAAATTTAAACTGTACACATAAGTCCACAATAATAATAAGTTCATGCTGATCGACATAACAAAATTAAAATCTAGTAAGAAGCTAAGACCATAGATGTGTACTAAATTATATATTGTACATTTGTACTTAAAATTGCTACTTATAAATATTAATTATAGGCCCAAGAATTTTATGCCAAAATAACTCTTACAAATTTCATTTCTTGTAGGGACCTACTACATGTAGGCCTATTTCTCAAATGAGGACTTAAACAATTACATAATGACACTATAGTTAGCTGAATCTTTGAGAGTACGGTGAAAATGTATGAAATATCAGAAAAAATTAAATTAAGGAAAATAATAATAGACAGTAAATAGATAAATAAAAGTTACATAAAAATAAAAACAATAAAAAACGATGAGAAAAAAAAAGCGAAAAAACAACATTTTGGGGAGAGAATAAAAAACCAGAAAAAAGTTTTTTGCAACTATGACTGAAGTGCTATAACATGCACAAGATTTTACCTAAACCTAAAACCAGTCAGCCTTCTCACCAACAATAATAAGCTTTACCTTTGCTGCTTTGTAGATAGAACATACAAGCCATGCTCTAATTTTAAGCCATAATCTGGGTCAGTGCAAACTATGGCCCAATTCTTCAGAAGTCAAGAGGTTTCAGTGTTAAGAAGAGAAGTAGTCTAACCACCAAGCTATCCCTAGAAATATCATTCAGCACACAGCTAATAGGCTACTACAGCAGGTCATTTGGTCTGCCCTACAACAGCCTACAGGTGAGGTACATCAAATCCCATACCAGCAAGTAACTGTGCATCATCAGTCAGCAGCACTAATGAAGACCAGGATCACAAGTATTAATTGGATCATTAGTTGGATTGCCCAGGGGTAGGGCTCATAGATGGACCAAAGGTAGAAAGACCATCTCCCCTAGACCACACCATGTCCAATTAGACCAGCACTGCTTCCATCCCAAACTGAGCAGAAACTGTTAATCTAATTGGTTGAGGTCAGATGGAAGGACACTACCAACTCAACACACTGAAATGGCCAATTCAATACATTTATAAACCAAACATCCTCTCAGACACTTTGAACAAACTATATGTTGGGTCAATGTTGGGCAGAATGTACAAAATGAGATCAGAAATCGTAATGTCCTGTCGAATCTAATTATCTCAAAATGATCAATCAAATTTATGCAATAACTACGCAGTGTCTATAATCAGCAGAAATAAACTCTTTCAATGACATGCCTGAATTTCCAACTGCTAAATCTAATCGACAAATGACCTCACTACCATCCATCAGTCTTTGTCTGATATCGATTCATACAGACCTCAATACTTTTTTAAAAGTCCAGACAGTTGTTTCAATCATATGAGCATTGAACAATTGAACAGTCACGTATATACATAAATATATATTTAGAGAAATATACACACACAAAGCTCTATCAGAAAATAGAAAAGTCTATAAATTCATCTTTAAAAACCTTATCGTAAGACAAGCTTTCCTAAAACTAATTGAAAATGACAAAGATGTCTGGAGAGAGCTGTCTAACTCAAAAACCACAAGAAGCATCCACATGGGTAGACAGATGAATAATTTCATTTTATTTGATCAATTAACTAAATATGGAGCAGGACTGAGGTCATACAGTATATAGAAACATGTGTGCATTTTAAAATTTTATTATTAAGAACAGCTGGCATGATAGAGAAGTCCATTAGCAAAGGCCAATCACATTCCCCACTTACCAAGCATGCCAAAGCGTGCAGCATACAAGAACATATATCAGCTTCTGAATGACCTTGCAATGAAATTGCATGGCGCACACCAGACAAATAGATCTTGCGCCGACACCACCGCGGCGTGTCGTTCCTTTTACACAGATCACATTACGTGTTTCCAGGATCGCACAAAAAACTTCAAATGAACCAGTTCATATGTAATCACACAATATTACAGAGAGCAGATCATTTCATTCCAAAAGCTCTTCGCTTAATGACTGTTGGATTTCAGGGGATCCGGCATGGGATCGTGTTAGAAAAGAGGTCCACACATTACGTCACTCAGGGTAGCCAGGGAGAGGAAACTGGTCAACTAATGCCTTCCACGGCCAAATGAAAACAGCAAAACTAAACAACACACAGTTGTCCAGTTCAATGCATGCATGTTAATAATAATAATAATTTTTCTTTAACGAAACGCTAGCAAATGCACAGCGCTGAACATGTAAAAGTTGTGCAGTAATCTTAATTAACATCAACTTAACTACTAACACAACAGACAGCCTGCACTACACAGCACTAAGAGCAGCCTACAGAGCATGTCCACCATACGGGGCATGATCTCAGTACCTCTTGCTCTCCATGCCAGCATGTTATCCAATGCGCTACCGCTACCGGGCCCAACCCCAGAAGAGCTGTCCAAAAGAGTCCATACACATGCTCTGCATTGCCTTTGTGTACTTCTTTATTCTCTGCTTGCTCTAAACTGCTGCTGATCTTGGTCTAGAAGAGACACAATCCACGAACAGAAGTAGTCACAAGTGTGTCATAATGTAGAGAACAAAAAAGAACATAAAAAATGCGGAAGCTCAACACCCGTGTCTTTTTCCCCATTCTTTCCTATTCTTTGTGCATTGGGAGTGGACAGGGCAGTGGAAAAAAACAAAGGGTCTGGCTCTTCTTCCAGATTAAAAATATGCAGATTCCACGTCCTATGGTGTTCACTAGAGCAGTGGTTCTCAAACTTCTGCAGGCCACGAATCGGAAATATATATTTTTTCAATCTCGCGGACCACGAACTTAGGTGAAAGCAAAAGCGACCTACATAATTATCATTAAAAAAACTACTGTACGGTTATTTATAATAAAAGATTTGTTTAAATAATAAAAACAGAGCCCTTACAGCATTTCATTTGTTTCTCAATTTTTATTCTCATGTAATTATATTCAAAAAGTTAAACTCAAAAGTTCATTTAACCTGTTCAGAATTATCATCATTTTTATTCGCTCAGAGTGAACTTTATTTTAAACTTTTTAAGACAACAATCTGTTAAAGAAATTGGACTCTGAGGAAACTTTTAAATTTTGAGACAGAAATTTGAATAAATTTTTTACAACAATTCGAATATTATAAAAATGTCACATAGGCCTAAATTAATAATTTAAAATTTCTTTTTAACTCCTCTCCATGGACAGGTGGTCAGTACTCTGCAGACCGGTGCCAGTCCGTGGACCACCACTTTGAGAACCACTGCAATATATGGCACAGGCACACGGTAAACGGACATTATCCCCCTGGACATCATCCCCCAGGACAAAAGCCCCCTTTCATACGCACTGTTTCTTAATCTCTTTTCTTTCTTAATATCTATCTTTTTTCCTTCTTACTTCTAGCACAAGGAGAGGTGCTATTGGGAGAATCAGACAGGACTCCATCACTGAAACAACACAGCTGCAGGGGTGGCTCTGGAATTCTACAGTCCGCATTCTAGACCATTTGTACATATCACAGAGTCCATCTTTTACGGCTGCTGAAGAATACCTCTGCCATATAAATAAAAAAAGATCTTTGATGTCCGTAAGAAAACTGAGGGTACTCCACCAACATAGTCGACAAATGCACTGAGCACTGCTTACATCAGTCAGTCTAAGAAGCATTGTATGGCGAAGACTCGAAAAGTGATTCATCTTTTGCCTCACATCTATGCTATATTCACACTTCTTATTCTATTCTACAATGCCACTGGCATGACGGCTCTGTAATTAATTTTGTCTTTGGCCAAGGTATTTTTACCACCACGACAAAAGCTTGCGCATGATTGTTCCCTTCGTGGAAAAAAGCCTAGACTACACTCAGAAAAATGTATCAATTACTACCAGTCAATCTTGAACTATACGTCTGATCCAAGGTAACAGTACATTAACATTGCTCAGCATATTATGGTGAACCAATTATAAGTAAGCAGCCTTATATCTATTGCCCAGCTTTCAATTATAATTCAGCAACAAACCTTACTTAGAGGAATTAAAGTGGTCCTGCTAAGACGCATCAGGACTGATATTTAAGACACTGTTGATTCCGGTAGAACAGCCACACTGTTAGCCTATTTGACACTTAAGAATTTGCGATGGCTAATAAACATCCTGATCATGCATCTCAGAATGTCTCTTAGGAAATCGCTGGATACAGGCGTGGGTTGGATGGACGGACACCAACGGACGCATGGTTTGGACACAAGACACAAGTTCCATTTAGGGTTCCACTGGGTTCAGCACTTCTAAGGCTTCTCCAGCAATTGCATGCACCACCGACCTGACTCTATAATTCTCCTCACTACTATGCAAATGAAGGTCCAGCAAGTACACTGATGACATATAACTGTACTGTAAGTGCCATCCTCTGACGCATTTGCATGCAGTGTGTTTTCTATATGCATATACATGCCAGTGTAGTGAAGAATAGGGGTGGGTGTCTTTCAATTGGCTGCAGCTGAATGGACATGGATGTGCAGCAGAGTTGGCAGGGCACATGTCAGTTGCAATCAAAGCTGATGAGGAATAGATTATGTTGCAATTGCCTGACTGGTATCAACAGCCGTCGTCATTCATATCTGATGAGTGTACTTCCTTATGAAGATCATCTATCAATGACAGACAACATGAAACAAGTTCCCACATCCTGATATACATCCGTCAGTCATGGCATTCTAGCCTTCAACCCACATTCACTCATTCATCAGTAGCTTAGTGATTGTAGTGTGCAGCTGTCAACTGATGTTCCAGTTCAAATCCCAATCAGGGCATTCTAAGCCCAGAAATTAAAAAAAACTATGTGCTGGGGGGGGAAAGAGGAACTCTCAAATTCATTGGTGCATACTACCATAGATATACCTACATGCTAGAGCTGCAACAAATATTCACATTCGATTTGCTTCAGATCAAGCAGTGTTCTGAATAGTTTATTCGAATCCAGCCAAATGGTTAGAATGCCCAGTTTTTTAAACCGAATACAATCAATAAAAGCAAGACATAAATTTTAGCTTAAATCTATAAATGCATGGTATATAAATCCAATGCTTCACTGTGTTGTCTCCTTTCTCATCTAAACTCTCATTTTAACTTAGAATCTGGTTTTATTCATGTGAAGTAAATTACTCTTAAATTTCTTCGATTTTCAACAATTTAAACATTTACAGTGTATTAGGCATTCTGAAAATGTCCATTCAGTGAAATCCAGTGCGTAAACAGTTTACAATAACTGGCCATTTGCACTCTGCAGTTTGTGCAAGGTAATCATTTCAAATGGTTCTGGCACAGTGCTGCACATTGATTCAGACTATTTGGCCACAGAACCATTTTTGATCTGAACATTTTTCATGGAACCCATCTAGATTAAAGATAATCATGACATACTAGTATGCCATCTGTGAAGTATACAGACCAATATGTATACGTTCAATATTAACATGAGTTATCAACGTATTACCCAAAATACAGACTTTAAATAATTTCAAGTGAACTTTTTCCACGGAACCATTGTCTTTGAATCACAACCTCATTTGTAATGTAACATTTAACATATTCAAATAACGCTTAAAGCCAATTTCTTCATGGTATGCTCATCTTCCCCTCACGAAACCCTAGGGTTCTATGGAACACATTTTGGGAAATGCTGTTCTTCACTACAACACTAAATAATATATTTCCATGCACTGAAAAACAACGCATCTCGATTGGAACATCCAAATGAAAACGTTTCGAGTATTTCGTTTTTCTGTAAGCAAGCATGCATAGCTTTCCTATGCAACGCCACGCAAAATATGGAAGCAAAAGGCAATATGAAGCTCACCTACTGATCAAAAAGTGAATTATATTTAATATATTAAACATACGTGTACTAGTGTCTAATTTTTACTGAGTGCTCGCTCTTATATCGCCTACAATCCATATTTGCATTCTTATTCGACCAAAGAGAGTGTAAAATTATTCATATTCAGCCGAATAGTAAGAATCTCGTTAGTACAGCTCTAGTAATATCTACACATGTAAGTATTTGTAGCACGTCCGCCATACGGGGCTCGATATCGGTACCTCTCACTCTCCATGCCCGTGTGTTATTAAATGCACTACCAGGCTAACAGGCTCCCCCTAATGCCTTCAATGTAGCAAGATCATGCTACAATCATATGAAAAAAATGCTTCTGAAAACCTGAGACACGTCAACTATTAACCATATTCAGACAGTTCCGAGTCATGATGTTCCTATCAAACAAAACGCTACTATCTTTAATTATCTTATGTCCAATACAATCGCTTCCCAGTATTTGCACGTGGACATAAACTTGATCACCAAGCACAAGTAAAGTTCAAGTTAAAATAATCTCTGTAACAGAAGTTTGGTGTCAAGTTGCAGCTTATGCAACTAGCCAGGCATAGACCAACTGCCAGACAGCATTGTCCACTTAGGCCAAAAAAAAATAATGTTGTGTTTCCGGTAACCCGACCGACCCTCTTTTATTGCCGTGACTCAAATAATTTTGTAAAAAAAATTTATTAAAAAAAAAAATTTCATGAATTTTTTTTTTTTTATTAAAAAAAATTTTTTTTCTCGAAATTTTTTGGGACATAATACGGTGACATTGCCTTCCGTATAGAGTTGGATCTTAGGCAAAAAATGTTGTGTTCCCGGTAACCCAACCGACTCACTTTTATTGCAGCGACTCGGGAAAATTTTGCGTAATTTTTTTTATTACATTGACATTGCCTTAGAGTTTCACGCCTGCCTAACTACTTCCTGGCTGCCAGTCTTGAGAAACCTCTAGCCTTATCATTCTCACTTGAGCCACGTCTAACGGTGACTAGGGAAAATAAATCTAGCAACCTCTAGGTATAACTAGTCACTGGCTCGGCCAGTCTGGAACGACCCCTAGCAGTGATGTTTTGTTCGCGCTCATCTTCCCATTCCCTTCCCACTTTATCTTACCAGAAAGGATGTCAACAAAATGAAATTAATAGAATTGCTTTCTAGAGCAATTTTAGGTACAGGGAAATAGGCAGTTTATACTTGCTTAGAACACGTACTTTGTTGCAGCGTGTACCTATATGCAAAAAAGAGTATTTCGGTATAATTTTTCGTATAGTCACTGTATAAAAATATTTTTGCAAAATAAAAATATTTTTCGACCTACCTACCCAATTTTTTTTAGCTCTGTTACCGGAAACACAGCATTATTTTTTTTTTGCCTTACACACATTGTGACAGCAGTGAATGTATGTATGTATGAGCAATTGCTATCTATAGCGCTCCTTCTATATCTCTACTCAGAACTTCAGAAGCGCTCAAGGTGTTTAACTTTCTAACACCACATGTCTGTATATGTGTCCTAGCCATATCAGTAATGCTGTTTTATACATTACATTGCTGAACAAATAACTTAAATTAAGATGTCATGTCAAGGCGAGTAACGTAAGGTACAATATAGTCCCCGACACAATGCCGACCAGCGGAAAACAGTGAAAGGCTGAGCAA